>JAHRHZ010000071.1:26545895-26668821 GCA_024137785.1 Ginglymostoma cirratum | reverse complement strand
CCCTTCATCATTTCTGATGAAGGGTTTAGGCCCGAAACGTCAAGTTTTCCTGCTCCTATGATGCTGCTTGACCTGCTGCGCTCATCCAGCCCCATGCTTGTTATCTAAGGTTTTGTCTATATTGCTTTTAGTTTCTTGGTTACTGTAAAAGTCTTGAGCACTTTTTTTTATTCATTCATGGGATGTGGGCTTCACTGGTGACAAGAGAGATGGAAACTTTCCTTCTCCACATCTCTAAGTTTTAATCCAATGTGACTGGAGATCAGAATTTGAGTTATCCGCACAGGGTAAAAAAGAAAGAAGTCTTTTACTGAAAATGTTTTTTGCATTTACAGAATGATCCTCTATTAAGTTTTGCCTCAAGGACTGACTGTGAGCCATGTGTCACACAGAAGGTTCATGATACGTGGTGTTCTGATGCTGTCTGATGTCATTGCCTTGGGAGCCCATAATGAACCCAATTTGTCACTTTGAAGAAGATGCTAGTTTAGATCTTTGCCTGTGGCTATTGCTGGGCTATAAACTACAGAGAAAGTGGCAACTGGTACTGACCAGGCCTCAATGATTCTCCGGAGGCAATTCCACCAGTTGGAAGGTTACGCATTCTCTCCTCTCCCTGCTGAATGATGTGTCACTGAGGATCTAGTGATTACAACATTGAGTTGTCCTGAATTGGCCAGTACTCCCCAGCTGCAGGCCAAATGAGTCATTTCTGAGATCACAGGGTTCTGCTGGAGAGCATGTATTGGTCTTCAGGCATTAGCTGTAAATTTATACATGCTATTTGTCAAGATTATGCACTAAGAATAAACCAACATTGCACTGCATCTTCAAAACATTAATTTTGGAAGCATTTTGGCCAAAGAGTTTGTGGTAGCTTCAACATAATCATGACACTAGGAAAGCTGTATCCCTCCCTAATGGCCAAGACAGTCAATCATTTCACACTAATTACATCACCCCTACATTCCAAACAAGAACAAAGGAAAACCCAAGATCAGCCATGTTCATATTGAAGGTTGGAACAGACTTGATGGACTGAACAATCTCTACCTGCTCCTGTTTCTGATGTTTTCCTGAGGAAGAGGTGGGAATGGCACTACCTGAGCCACATTGACACTTCCATCATTGTCACGTGACAGTGGGTTTATGAAGTGAGCTCAGGACCTGTGTAGGAACTGAGGCAATGCTGCAGGAAAGCTGTCTGAGGCAGACAATTAGCTCCTTGCTCCATGGGACTCACCCTTATAAATCTAAGAGCTGCCATAATAAAAGCAAGAAGGCCAAGCATCAGTGGAGATCTGTTTCTAGCAGTGAGTTTAGTGCCAGGAGACCTGTCCATGAAGAAATTGCTCCTTTAACACCTAGTGCTCAAACAGTATGCACTGCAGAAATTTCTGAATGCAGTCCATTGAATAATGAGAAATGACTGATATCTGTAATCCCTAGTGACAGGTGGAACTGAAGTCTGCAGTTGAGGGAACATTTCCCTAGGGCCAACACAGAAAAAAAAAACTAAAGCCTAAAGAAGGTAAGAAACCTTCATGGAAAGACTCAATTGTAACTGAATTTGTCAGCAGTTACACATCATCAATAATGTGCAAACTATTACAAGTTGATTTAAATTACTTTCGGATTGCAGATGGTATCTTGTATAATGGAGAAAATGAAAGCTGCTTCCAAAGACCATTATGTGATTCTGTTGTCCTCAAGTCTCTGTGTAACTGTCAGAAGTCAAGTGAGGCAGTGGAGACAACATGGGTGCAGCGAAGGTTCACAACATACTATCATTTGGAATGCATAGTTTAAAGTTTGATTCTTATTTTTATATTGTGTGTATCAACAAGGGAAGAACATGATATTTGTTTCATTTTTGAGTTCCAAGTGGTGTGAGGGAAGGCTGACAGCCTTGGAGGAGAGTATGAGGTGAACAGTTAAGTGCATTAGAAATAAAGCTAGAAGAGAAAGAGAAAACTGTTGTTGCCTAATGTCAGAAATCTAGATTCATAGAAAGAATGTGAGGTGCTGCATTTTGGAAAGGCAAATCAGAGTAGGACTTATACACTTAATGGTAAGGTCCTGGGGAGTGTTGCTAAACAAAGAGACCTTGGAGTGTAGGGTTATTGTTCCTTGAAAGTTGAGTAACAGGTAGACAGGGTGGTGAAGGTGGTGTTCGGTACGCTTGCCTTTATTGGTCAGTGCATTGAGTACAGGAGTTGGCAGGTCATGTTGCAGCTGTACAGGATATTAGTTAAACCACTATTGGAATCGAGGGGAGGCGATGGTGTAGTGGTATTATCGCTGGGCTGTTAATCCAGAGACCCAGATAATGTTCTGGGGACCTGGGTTTGAATCCCGCCGTAGCGGATGGTGGAATTCGAACGCAATAAATATCTGGAATTAAGAATATAATGATGACCGTGAATCCATTGTTGATTGTTGGGAAAAACCCATCTGGTTCACTCATGCCCTTAGGGAAGGAAACTGCCATCCCTACCTGGTTTGGCCTACACGTGATTCCAGACCCACAGCAATGTGGTTGACTCTTAACTGCCCTCTGGGCAGTAAATGCTGCCTGGCCAGTGACGCCCTCATCCAGTGAATGAATAAAGAAGGAATACTGCATGCAATTCTGGTTACCCTGCTATAGGAAGTGTGATACTTGAAAGGGTTCAGAAAAGATTCACGAAGATGTTGCCAGGTTTGGAGGGTTTGAGCTATCGGGAGAGGCTGAATAGGTCGGGGTCATTTTCCCTGGAGCATCGGAGGCTGAGGGGTGACCTTATAGAGGTTTATAAAATCATGAGGGGCACGGATAGGGTGAATAGACAACGTCTTTTCCCTGGATTGGAAGAGTACAAAACTAGAGGACATAGGTTTAAGGTGAGAAGCGAGGGATTTAAAAGGGACCGAAGGGGCAACATTTTACACAGAAGGTAGCGCATGTATAGAATGAGCTGCCAGAAGAAGTGGTGAACACTGGTATGATTACAGCATTTAAAAACCATCTGGATGGGTATATGAATAGGAAGGGTTTAGAGGGATATGGGCCAAATGCTGGCAAATGAGACTAGATTAATTTAGGATATCTGGTTAGCATGGTCGAGGTGGACTGAAGGGTCTGTTTCCGTGCTGCACAGCTCTATGACTCTATGAATCAATGGCAGAACTATCCAAAAGTAATAAGGCAGTGTGCATTTTCAGCTGAGTGAGAAGGTGCTGTTAGTTTAGCAGTCTCCAAAACAGTCTGGGCAGGGGGAAGAAGCCCCATGTAGCTGGAGGGAAAAACATCCAGAAAGATAGCAATTCTGTATCTGTGGGTGTGAGACAGTGGGGGCTGAAGTCCTAAGCTAGATTAAAAAAAAACTGGCCTCCAAACTATTGGAAGCTAAGGACTTTGAAACCCATGTTTGGCCTGAAAGTGTTTAGAAGTCGGGAAGAAGAAAGTTCCAGAAACCAGTTACAACTGGAATAAGGAACACTAAAGTGGAGACTGTATGAGCCTTCACTGGGGTTCAAGTATCTGCAATGTTGTTGCTGAGGTTAAAAGGGTTGAACATTTATTTGATATATGTAACAATACAATTTCAGCACAGCGCAAAATGGGGCATAAGCTTCACAGCCCTGAATGTGGGCATCGGCAAAGTTGGGAAAATCGGGTGAGATCACAGTGAGGAGATACTCAGCATCAAGGATAAAAAGTCCCAATCTACAATCAAGTGTTGAACAGCAAGAGGTTGTCTTGCTAGTGGACAATGAGAAGCTCACTTGTATCCATATCCTCACATTAAAATCTCATTCATTCCTAATGCCCTATTATGCCAATACCTATTCTCCCACCTGCCAAACACGGTCACCAGATGGAGACAATTCCTGATGTGAAATTCCAAGCAGATTCCTAAAGATTCCAGATTACCGCTTGGTCTTCCTGGCCTCCATCAGTCACCAACATCTCAGGGCACACTCCACGGGTAGTGACCACACACATCCTACACTCCATTCCAGGTCTGTGCACACAGCCAGCAGACCCAGAAGGGACTCAGCTCTGTGTGAAGCCACCACCAAGTTGGTGATGGAGGTAGCCAGAGGACTATATCCCAGAGACAGTCAGATCATTGCACATCGTTCAGTACCATTCATAACTACTCAGATACTATACCATGACCACATGCAGCAAGACCTGGACAGCATCCAGGATAATTTCAGGAAACATTTACACCATTGACCATCTCTAACAAGAGAGAATCTAAGCATTGTCCCTTGATATTCAATGACATTACTGTCACATCACATCCTGGGGGTTACCATTGACCAGAAAGTGAACTGGACTAGCTGAATGAATACCACCACCACAAAAGGTCATAACCTATGAGTCCTGCAGAAAGCAACTCATTTCCTGACTCCCCAAAACAATAACAATTTGTTGAGAGTTTAGAATGAATTGAGAAACATTTTGCTGATCAGTTGCTTCACTGATGATGTAACCTTTGGTTAAAGATCAGGATAATAAATCAAACATAGACTATAACTGAAACAGCAATTCCTATTTCAAAACCAGAAGCTCAACTGTACAGATAAAGGATCTTACAGTCGTATGGACCTACAGTCAATCCTCTGTGTCTGTGAAACCACAAATTCATCTATTTGCACCAAAAAATAAGTCACTAAGTTCAACATCCACAAAAAAAATCATGTATATGTGATTTTTAACCTATTTTTAAGGAGCTCTGCACTCGCCAATTTCATCATTTGCAAGGGTTGTTAGGAACAGAACCGTCATGATACAGACAAATGACTGTATAGTTAAAGACAGCCTGTCATGTGAGTCTATGTGGGAAAGAGACAGAGAGACAAGTGGAACTGGTAAATTTAACGAATGATCAAAAACAATTGATTATTGATCAGGTTAAACTGTAGGTGCTAATTTCAACATTCACATTAGGAAGCAGACAGAATAAATGATGCATTGAAGAACCTGCCCAATGGCTGTGACACATGTTGAATCTTGTCCCTCTGTGACAGCTACCTGTCTGTCTGTATCAAAATGATCACAGCCTTTAGAGTGCAAGAACCTCAACGTTAGGATGTCCTTAATTTTATAATCATGTTCGACAATTCTGTGATGTATTATTTCTACTGGGGAAAATGGAAGAGAATATTTGAAGATAAGGTTACATGAAGCATCACCAAGGAGCTTTCTCACCCATAGTCTTGTAAACACACTCATGTCGAAATACTGTATCCTGCTGCAGCACTGTATGATGTAACAACGCTACAAGGTCTGCATATCATCTCTCATTCTCTCTAAAATATCAACTCGTCCACGCAAATCCAAATATCTGTCCAAATGATGGATGTCACTTGTCAAGTAGATGCATGTTGACACCTAGTCAGCTGAATGGTGCTTTCAGAAACAGTAATGTGCAGGGTCTGAAATATTTTACAATACAATATCCCTACAATATTTCTGATGGATGACATTATTCCTGACTGACAACATTGCACCATTTGGCTGAAACCAAATCTGACTCAGATTTATACAACACCTCAGCCTGTCTACCAAACAGCTCAAAGCATTAATTACAATGACTGTTCTACATAAACAAAGCAACCAAGCAGGGTTTAGCAAGGTCCCACATCGATTAATCACGCCTGCCTCTGCTTTTCTCAAACGTTTTCTCTGATTTTTGATTACCAGCATTCACTGTTTCCTTTTGCATTTTTGAATCCCCGATTTCAGAGGCTCCTTTTCATTTACAGTATTGAAATGTGGTCAGCAGCAGAAACTGAAATGAATGTAAATAATCAAAAAGCACTTGTAAGATTTGGATGAATTTAAGTGTTGAACAGGCCTCAGTAATTACCCGAGGCTAAAGCTGATGAAACTCAGAGGTTGAATAATGTGGGAATTTCTGGTGAATATTGTGCTATTATCGTTGTTTCAAGTGTCTCTCAGTGTCATGTCCATCTCTCCCGTCACACTGAACCCTCAGCTTTCAGTCTCTGTGACTCCACAACACACCTTCTAAACCCTTACCTTGAGAAAACAAAGATCGCTTCTATTAAAAACAAAGAAAATCAAATCCTGTGGAACTGCTCGCTGCTTTCCCAAGACGATCACAGGTGATCTTGTGGTTTCTAGTGAGTCAACCCAGAGCCAGGGGAACAGAGTTATACTGCTGGATGGATGGCACATTGACATTCTACCCTTGGGCAACTGTCTGTGTGGAGTTTGCACATTCTCCCCGTGTTCGTGTGGGTTTCCTCTGGGAGCTCCGGTTTCCTCCCACAGTCCAAAGATGTGCAGGCTCGGTGGATTGGCCATGCTAAATTGCCCGTTGTGTCCAGGGATGTGTAGATTAGGTGGATTATAGGGGGATGAGTCTGGGTGGAATGCTCTGAGGGTCAGTGTGGATTTGTTGGGTAAAGG
Organism: Ginglymostoma cirratum; assembly: GCA_024137785.1. Taxonomy (NCBI): domain Eukaryota; kingdom Metazoa; phylum Chordata; class Chondrichthyes; order Orectolobiformes; family Ginglymostomatidae; genus Ginglymostoma; species Ginglymostoma cirratum. The sequence goes on along the minus strand of JAHRHZ010000071.1, from coordinate 26,662,391 downwards.
GCCTGTTTCCACAGTGTAAGGATTCTCTGATCTCTAATCTTTGATCAATGATGACTAGCCTCTCTTTCCTTGCTCGACGACTCCTGGAAAATGAATATCAGCTTCCCCTGGGTTTATAAAGCACGATGTGACGATCTGCAGCACTCTGAAATAGGACAAATCTATCCCTCAGAATGGGGTGTCACAGATCCTAGCTCGCGTCAGATTCACTTCAGTGCACAAACCGAATCTGAACTGGAACCTAAATGCACACAAACCACTCTCAGACTGAATTTGGTTTACGCTGACTCAAAAACACGGAGGAACAGAAACCCCCTTCAGTATCAGGAGATCAGACCTTCCTCACTAACATCACTGGGACTGTGGTTGGGGCGGGGGGAGGGTGGTGGTAAGGCCACGTCAGGCTGCCATTCTGAAGAGAAAAACCACATCCTGATTAAACATGGGCAAGGAGAAGTGTCAAGTTGGAAGACTGCCAGCTTGACGCTCCAGGCGGGCATCAGGAGTCAAACTGAGCCATTCTCAGGAGCTGTAAACAGTGTAAAGTTGCATGAGTTGTGTCCCACATCACAACATTTATTGATTGATTTGATGGAGATTTTCAAAATCACCAATAGGCTGGACAGAGTAGACAGGGAGAAGCTATTCCCTCTCATAAAAGCAAAAGAATGAGGGGGCATTGATTTAAAACAATGTGCAAAGGAAGGAAAGGTGATGTGAGAAAAAGTCTTTTTCACCCACTGAGTGGCTAGGAACTGGAATGCATTGCCTGGAAATATGCTGGAGGCTGGTTCAATCAAGGCACTGAAGAGGGACATTAAATGATCGTTTGGATGTAAATGGTATACAGGGAGGTGGGGAAAAGGCAAGAGGTCCAGACACAACAGGCCAAATGGACTCCTCCTGTGCCATAATGATTCTGCGACTATTCTTGAGCATTGGAGCAGCCACCATACAGACCCCCTGATGAGGACCTTCCCCTCGCTTTAGGATTCTAAGTGAGTTTGGTTGCAAAGAGGTAAATACAGTATATTAATATGAAGCCAGGAGGGACACAATTAGTGATAACTGAAAGATTATTTCCCCCCAGTACTTTCCACGAGTAGCAATGGAAGTCACAAAATATTCTTCAATTCACGATAGCTGCTCCAGGGATTTCACACAGGATTGAATTGGAGTGCATTATTATTTCAACATTGAATTCTATCCAGGCCATTCAGCCCATTGAGTATGTACTCCTTGGTTTATGTGTCTCCCCAGTACTACCACACACACACACACCCACCCTGGCTGACTTCAGGCCACCAACTTATCTTCCCAATTTTAATTGAACAAAACAGGAATATTTGTGAATTGGAGAGTGTGCACTTTTTTGTCCCCACTCCTAGTAATTGTGGAGAATTGGAGGTTGAGTAATGATTTCCTGCGGGGATGGGGGGATAACCACATGGTAATGGCACTAGACTAGCAATCCAGAGGCCCAGGCTAATGTTCTGGGACATAGTTTGAATCCCACTATGGCAGATGAGCCACCTTCTCCAGTGCAACTGAGTTGTTTACTCAGTCATTTCAGAAGGAGTTAAGAGACAGCCATATGGTTTTGGGCCTGGAGTCACATGTAGGACAGATGGTGTAAGGATGACAGATTTCCTCTCCAAAAAAGAACCAGGTGGGCTTTTAAAATTCAATTACTAAACCTGGAATTGAAAGTTAGTCTCAGTAATAGTGGCCATAAGACCACCATCAATTATCATAATAACCCACCTGGTTCTCTGAGGGATAGAAATCTGCCATCCTCATGCGGTGTGGCCTATACATGAGTCCAGATGCACAGCCATATGGCTGTGGTGGCTCATCACTGTCTCCTTGGCCCTAATTAGGGCCTGGCAGTAAATGCTGGCCTTCCCAGCAATACTCACACCCCATTAGTGAGGAATAAAGTTGCTAAATGGCAAATTAAAACTGCAGAATTTTCCTGCATTCAGTTTTACCTGAAATGATGAATAAAGCCAGGGAGTTACTGATAGCTTTTTCTGAGGAACACAAATATTCCTGACATTCTACAAAACATTGGAGCAGGAGTAGGCCATTCAGCCCCTCAAGCCTGTTCCACCATTCTGTGGGATGATGGCTAATCTGTGGTCTAACCCCATTTACCTGCCTTTGGCCCATAAACCCTTTAATACCTTTGCTAACAAAAATGTATCTATCTCGGAATTAAAATTAACAACTGATCCAGCATCTGCTGCCTTTTGTGGAAGGGAGTTCCAAACCTCTCCTGTCCTTTGTGTGTGGAAGTGCTTCCTAACATCTCTCCTGAACAGTCTGGCCATAACTCTTACAATGCCCCCTAGCTCTAGAACCCCAGCTTACTGATAATAGGACCAAATGACTGAAAGCTAAACAATAAAAAGATTTCCTTTATAGAATACTCTTAATTTGCAGTAAAGCTTCAGTTAAAATTAGATATCGATTTTAAAAGTGGATATTTTAAACCTGAGTTTTATTTATGAGGCGATTTCACTGCTGAACAGCTTTTGCTGCAGTGAAGTGGAGAACAACATTAATAAAAGCTGTAACAATTATTAACTGCTCTGTGCATCAGAAATCTTCAAAAAATTCTGTTTAAAATTACGCACAACAAGGAAGGTCGGTTCAGCTCTGATTGCCTGAGCAACATATTGATTGTTCATCCATATTTGGAGACCATGGCTTGGTAATTCAGACAATCAATGATGATGCTAGCTCACTCCATTGTGTGCAGATTTCCGACTTGAACCATGTTTATACTAAACTTCAAATGCAACTGTGAGTCACTAGCATCTCTGTATCCCACTCCTGTCTTTCTGCTGTCTTCACATAAAAGGTTTATTTGAGAGAGTCGACTTTAGCACAAAGCTAAGTGCATTTTCATTCACATCTAACAGCGAGTCAGCTTTCAGTATTATTCAGGGATGCAGTCACAAACACCATCAGCATCTTGATGAGGCTTCAGTTCAGGTCGGATTTCTACTGAATGCCATATTTCCTGTGAAGTTATATCATTAAATCAGGATTAAAAACAAAGTCCCACTGTGAGCTTACATCACAATCTGATATCATTGAGTATTGATATGTTTGAACCAACTGTCAAATAACACAAAGGGAAAACAGATCAGTTATAAAATCCTTGAAAGCAATTCTGCCATTCACTCCTGGATCAACTTGAACGTATTCAACCAGGTTATGTTTTGCACAAAAATGAATCCTTACCTGGAAATAAATTCTAACGCCTTGGTCTGGGTGATATAGGCATGAGCAATAAAATTAGACAAAGCGTGACCATAATGTGAGAGTGGGCGTGAATGGTTTACCTTGAGACAATGAAAGGCTACTCAGCTAACAGTGTGCATGCCTCATGGGCCTTCTCCATCTCTTCACCCTTTAAGAGTAATGTCTGTTCCTTCTCCATCCCCTCTTTATCCAATTTTCCCTTTGTTCCACAATCACCATTTTGGCAAAATGAGTTTCTACTGAATTCCCCCATTGGCTTGCTTGCTGAAGGGCTTATAATTTATGATGTTTCTACAAATTTTTTTAAAAAATTAATTCACAGGATGTGGCTGGCACTGGCTGGGATGGTATGTAATGGTCTTGAGAAGATTACGCTGAGCTGACTTTTAGAACTGCTGCAGTCCACTTGCTGTGAGTAAACCCAAAATTCCCCTCGGGAGAAAATTCCAGGATTCTGACCCAGAGACAGTGAAGGAACGGCGATATATTTCCAAGTGAGGACGGTGACGGCTTGAAGGGGAACTTGCAGGTGGTAGTGTTCCCATATATCTGCTGCCTTTGTCCTTCTAGATGGTAGAGGTTGTGGGTTTGAAATTAGAAGCCTTTCTCTATATTTATCCAATCAAACCCTTTAATTAACTTAAATTCTTTATCAGGTCCCTCCTGAGGTTTCTGTTTGCTACAGAAAAAATAACCTTAAGGCCATTTAATCGAAAAAGCATTTCTTCTTAGACCCCTTTTACACTTCTACTTTTTTATTCTCGGCAGCCTTTCCAATTTTAACTGTTTGGATAACAAAATTATTCACGGTATTTCAAGCGCACTCTCTCCAGGTAAATGGTCAGTACTGGTGAAGCCCCAGGTTCTTTTTCCCCTCCCTCATACAACTAGAATGGTGTAGGTAGACAAACTCAGCAAAAATGGGCAATTTCTTCTCAAAGCCTGTCCCCCAACTACAAGACACAAGTCAGGAGTGTGATGGAATATTCCGCCCTTGTCTGGATGAGTGCAGCCCCAACAACACTCAAGAAGCTTGTCACCATCCAGGACAAAGCAGCCGCTTGATTGGCACTACATCCACAAGCATCCATTCTCTCTACCACCGACGCTCAGTAGCAGCAGTGTGAACTATCTACAAGATGCACTGCAGAAATTCACAGAGGCTCCCTCTCTAGCACGTCACAAACCCACCACACCTCCATTGAGAAAGATAAGGACTGCAGGTACATAGAAACACCATCATCTACAAGCCATTCCCTTCCAAGCCGCTCACCATCCTGACTCGGAAATAGATTGTCATTCTTTCAGTGTCATTGGGTAAAACTCCTGGGGCAGCACGGTGGTTCAGTGATTAGCACTGCTGCCTCACAGCGCCAGCAACCCAATTTGAATTCCCCCTCAGATGACTGTGTGTGTGGAGTTTGTATGTTCTCCCCGTGTCTGCGTGGGTTTCCTCTGGGTGCTCCGGTTTTCTCCCACAGTCCAAAGATGCGCAGGTTACATGGATTGGCCATGGGAAATTGTCCATAGTGTCCAGGGATGTGTAGGTTAGATGGATTAGGCATAGGGAATGGAGGGATGGGGTGAGTTTGGGTGGAATACTCTCTGGAGGGTTGGTGTGGATTCAACAGACTGAATAGCCTGCTTCCACACTGTGGTGATTCTGTGAATTCTCTCTCTCTGAGAGGCATTGTGGGTCTACCTGCAGCAGTTCAAGAAAGCAGCTTACCACCACCTTCTCAAGGATGATCAAGAACAGGCAATAAATACTGGAGGAGCTAATGATATCCATGTCCCATGAATGATTTAAAAATTTGAATGTGCGTCGGATTCAATTTTCAGATCCTTTAACATCATTACTTTGAAAATTCTTTTTTAAATGGGGTTATTGCTGATGTGTGTAAAATCACAAAAACACATTGCTTTGTTGCTCTCAACAACGTTGTCCTTTTTCTATCTCCCTGGATCTGTTTATTTAATTAAATTTCAGTTTATTCCACTCATCTCATCCAGCTAATGTATGGTTTGTTTCAAATTACATATTTATGTTCATAGTCATCAGGATGAATTTCAAGATATTTCCAAGTATCCCATTGATTTGTTTCCAAGGACTATTCCTCATCTGTGCTGGAGTCCCTGAAAGTGGACTTTTCAAACAATTGCCCAGCTCATCCTCATGGCGTCATGTATTTCATACCTTTCCTCATTCTTTCATAGGATGGGATTTCACAAGTAAGGCCAACATTCATTGCCCTTTAACTGAATGGCTACCTGCTTCAGTTAAATGTCTGGAGGCACACGGAGACGAGATTAGGGTAGGACAGCAGATTCCCTTCCCTAAAGTATATTAATGAACCAGGTGGTTGCCATAGTTGGCTTTAAGTGCTACTAGCCTCCATATCAGGATTTGAACTCATGTTGTCAAAACATTACATTGGGGGTGGGGGGTTTCAGGATTACTAAGGCATTATCACTACACCATCATCTTTCCCTCATCAATGTTGTGACTGCTGTCACCAGGGATTCTATCACTTTCTGTTCCAGGATGGTAGTTGTGTCATTGATCATTTGAAAGTCATGATAAGTGCTACTTCCCTAAGTATTTGACAGTTACTTAGTCCAACTCTAACCTATTTAACATTTCTAAATACAAAAAGGGATTTTGTATCCAATACTCACCCACAGAACCCTGAAATGTCCATGAATTCCAGCCTCCACAAATAGTGAATCAGCATGAGTCAGTACGAGTCTTGTTCCATATGTAAAGCTTGTTGCGGAGAGTGAAGTTAGTCTGAACCAAATTCTCACTTAATAGTTGATGGTTTGTTTCTAACTCCTCTCTAATCACAGCAGTATTTTTTCCATTTCTTCAGCTGAAATTTTGTTGCTGGAGTGCTGTGAGATACTTGAGTGTTTGTGGATTCATTCTGCTGAATGGGACAGCAGCTTTTAGTTGACACCAAAGCAGTAAGTTCATTCCCACTAGGGCTCACCTGATGGTGATGGTTGTTTAAACACTGAGTATTTTATGTTTTCCCTGGACATGCCGTAGATTAACCGATCAAATACAGTCTGGGATGGAATGTAGATTGTTTGACTTGCGCAGCTTACGTACTGTATTTCATACTTTTACCACCAAGAAGCCCATTTCAACAGTTTGAGTAGCTGTGTGACATTTTACAAATGCAATCTTGGATTTGAATTCTGTGCAAACAAGGGCTGCCCACAGAATTAGGCTCAGATGCAAAACAATCGAGGAGTTTGTATTCATCTAGCTACTTTTTACAATTCCCCTGCTCAAAGCCTTGCACAATTTGAACATCTGGGCATTTTTTGATAGCATGACTAGAATTACATGAGAGAAAATATCAGCCATCACAACAGTAGGCTTTTCCTGATTGGTCAGGTTTACTCTGGAAATCAATAATCCAAGGTAGTCCCAACAATGGGATATACAGAATGTTTTTTATTGAAGTAAGGTACACCACAAAACTGCAAAGATAGTGATACATGACCAGCTTACCTGCCCAATACTTTACAACCACAACTGAGCCATGAGCTTGACTGACAATCATACTGAAACAGATGAGCAGCCTGCTCTGTCCCAACCTTCAGTTGCTGATCATTCCTGAACCCCGAGCTAGCTAACAATGGCTGAGGCACGCTTTCTTACACTCCTTTCCAAGCAACCTGCATGAACAAACCTTGACACAGTCTAGTCTTCAGAGATTGTTCAGGTTGGCCACTGGCAAGCATCATAAATGCGGTCATATTTTACATTGGTTGATTTTCTGCTCATTAAGACAAAAGTTCATTTTCTCTGGAAGGAGGCTTATCTCTCAGCTTTAACAAACTTGACCTCAGGCTAGACTGCTCACAGGTGCTCATATAAACTATTTCCTTGCAGCTTTCGTGTTATTCAATCATCTAGTGTACTACATCTATTTTAAACTAGAAACTCAGCCAAATGTACTGTGTCACTGATTATAATACATAATGAAAACACTTTTCCGAAAGCGTTTACCACATCATCCATTCGATTAACCTTTTAATAGGGCAAGCTGCTTACATCCTTTCACATTTTGGCTGGCCCAGCAAATTTAGGGTTACTACAGAAACTTCAGATTCACCCAGATGTTATGGTCCTTTATGCAGGAACAGCATCAGCCCTTACCTCACTGCCCATACAGCTCGCTCAGGCCTTCTGTAACTCCGTATCTGACCCTGCCCTCTGACCTGACACGGGATCTGTGTCACGAGAAACCAGCTCGATAAAACAACAACGTTCTTCACCCAATCACTGAAACATGCAGAGTCTAAAGTAAAAAGCATTTTAGGTTTTCATTATAAAGGTTTCTTTCATTATATAGGTTTTTTTTGATGCTTGGAAAGCAAAGATGAAAAATATTGATTGGATCAAGAGGAAGAGATAAAAGATACAGGCAGAAAAAACTTTGAAAACTCCAACATCAATTTTCTCATGAGAATGATGCTCCACACTTGTAAAATTATATCTTCTGTGTCAGAGAGGCTGTTCTGTGATTATTACCAAATATCCCACAATTACGAATTCACTTACTCCTCATGCTCCAACTCTGAATCTTTCAGCCAAGTATAGTGGCTAACCAGTGGGCATCATGTTTCTATCACAATGTTAGAATCATACAACACATAAGAGGCCTTTTGGCCCACTGAGTCTGCACTGACAAAAACTACTCTAAATGGACACGAGTTCCACTTTCCAGTGCTTGGCCCATAGTCTTGAATGTTATGACATTTTAAGTGCTCATCCAAGTACTTTTTAAAGGTTGTGAAGTTTCCCACCTCAACTATCCTCCCAGGCAGTGCATTCCAGACCCCCAAAACATTTTCCTCAAAACTCCTGTAAACCATCTGCTTTTCAGTGCAGTGCAATCACATCCTCCCTATAGCGTGGGGACCAGAACTGCAAACAGTACTCCAGCTATGACCTAACCAAAGTTCTGCACAGCTCTAATACATGAAAACTCTACCATACATTGACTGAAAGTTAGCAATAATTTTACAACCTTAAAATTCATCTGCAGAAGTCAACAAAGAGAGGGGGAAAGAATCTGAGGAGGCTCAATCAGACAGGAAAATTTCCAAGAACACACTTACTGCCCATTAGCTTAGATGTGTGTGATGTAAAAAACTCACTGGATCAGATCCATTAAGTTTCTATTGAAAAGATTTGATAAAAATTCTATCATTATGATTAAGAGATACATAAATAGGATTTTTGTTTCTGGTTTTAAGAAAACATTCAAATTGTCTATACAGTAAGATCATGCAAGATTGTTAATAAGATTATGATTGTACCTGCTGGGATACAATGGGACACTAAGGCTATCCATCATGGCAGGCTAATTGCCTCTTGCACTCCTTCTAATTCCCAAAGGAGTACGTGGAATAGAGCCTCGTTAACTCTTGGTTTATAGCTCACATGCTCACTAATTGCACCCAATTTTCTTCCAAGAAAGCCTACGAACACCTTGTGATTAATTTCTTACTTGTAGCCCTGCCTATAGCTCTTACTTATTCCCTGCATTTGCTTTACATTATATATCACCTGAGCGTCAATGGAAGTGAAACTGCAGACTCCCTCAGCTGACTACAAGATTTGTACCAGTACATTCATGATCTTACCTCAACAAAGCTATACTCTCATCTCAAGTGTTCCTTTTATTTTAAGACAGGGAAACTCTTTTATGCATTTAAGTTTAAGTGTTAGGAGAGGGAACAATTTGTCTTCTGCAATAATGTAATTTGTAGAAAACCAAAGGTCCCTAAGCTCCTGAAAACTCCTTCAGACAAATTATTAGTACAATGGGGAAAATCTTTTGTGCAAAATCAATGATTAAGCAATTTTTCCTGGAACATTTCCATTCTATTTTTATGGTCTTGTCTCAGTTATTTTCTTTTTAGAATTTCTACAAATCTGTAACAGGAAACTGGCCAATTACAATTTTCTATTTCTGTCTATGTGGTATCATCAAAAGTAGTGGCTTGTATAACAATTAAGATAAAAGGCAGTTTCTTGGCATGATCTCCCCATGTATCAGTGGTGTGCTGCCAGATTCACTGGGAAGGTTGAATTAACAATTCAGGACATGGACCATATGCAGCAGTTTGTAGGCAGGTTATTCCAGCTCTGCTTTAAGGCAAGGCTGAAATTTGAAACAAACGCGATAAGCGTGAAAAAGGAAAGGCGTGGTAATGATAAAAAGTAGAGATCGTTCTTAAAAATATTTTTATTAGTCAAGTCACATGACAACCCAGGTCCAGACAGTATGTCCCATCATGGACAAGGCGTGGGAAATAGCAACATCACAAAGTGCCTGGTATGAAACATCATCACGTAGCTTTGGTGCCAAAGTAGGATCAGAAATGTCAGTACAGAGATGGTCATGAGGGGACTTCAGCCAGGGAAACAGAAGTCCAGATTCTTCCTTTAACCAACAAACAGCAGAATGATCCTGAAATAATCAAAATGGGAGGTAGCATTCAGTCCTATAAGCTGGCTCCACTTTTCAATTAGACCCATAACTGAGCTATTCCATGTACTTGCCTTGGTGTTGGAACTCTTAACACTCTTACCTAATGAATATCTGTCATTCTTAGTTTTAAATTTATGACTGATCTCTAACTCAACCTTTGTTTGGGGTAGAGAATTCCAGATGTTTAACCTCCTTTGTAATTTCTGAATTTTTTAGAATTAGAATCCCTACAGTGTGGGAACAGGCCCTTCGGCCCAACAAGTCCACACCGACCCTTGGAGCATCGCACCCAGACCCATCCCCCTATAACCCACACACCCCTGAACACTATGGGCAATTTAGCATGGCCAATCCACCTAGCCTGCACATCTTTGGACAGTGGGAGGAAACCCGAGCACCCGGAGGAAACCCACACGGACACGGGGAGAATGTGCAAACTCCGCACAAACAGTCACCTGAAGTTGGAATCAAACCCGGGTCCCTGGCGCTGTGAGGCTGCAGTGCTAACCACTGAGCCACCGTGTCGCCTATTATTCCAATATTCCAGCTTTAACTTGAAGAATACACCACCTTTTTTTCTCAACTCTCACACCAAAGAAACAGTTTCTGTTTATCCTGAAAATTCCTTTCCTCAATTAGATTATCCCTTAATCTTCTGTATTAGTGGGAATGAAGATCTACCCAAACTTTCCTCATAATTTAACTCCTTCAAATCTTTCTTGTGAATCTGCAATGTGCCTTTCCAAGGCCAATATTCCCTTCCTGAGCTTCAAGCCCCAGGACTGAACCCAGTTACTCCCGGTGAAGTCTAAAAGAGCCTCAGAAAAGTTCTACAATAATCTTCACCACCAACAGTCCTTTAGCATGTACAGTTGGATTTGTGCCCGACCTCTGTTGTTTTGTGAAGCCTGCACATGGACCCCTAAATCGCTCTGCTCCTCCACAGTATCTAGTTTCTCATAAGTTCAAGAATATTCTGATCCATGTTTCTTGGGTCCAAAGTGGATGACCTCACATATTCCACCTGGGAGTTCAATCCGCTCAGTTTTTCTCAAACATTTACCCAATGAATGGCCTCTCAGTTGGCTGGTTTGCAATGAAGAATTCTGCCAACAGCATGGATCCAATTCACGAAGGGCTCTCCTTCTCAATCTCTCCCTTGGCCTGAGGCATGGTGCTCCTCAGGTTAAACCACCAGCAGTCGTTTCCCTCTCTCCCAAATAGGGTCTGGTATGACTATGGCAACTTACTTTTTTTACAACATCCCTTGGCAACTTCCTGCACCAATCTACTTGGTGTAACTTAGCGTCATAACTAAACTCGGACACAATGCTCACTATATCTAAATGTAGCGAAGGGCTACGGTTTCAGTACAGTACATCACTAACCACTTCCTGTCAATTACAGGACAAGCCCTTTATCTCTGTCTCCTACTGTCTCAACCTGCGCCTTAGCCAAACTAAGTATTTCTCTCCAGTTTTAATTCAAGGTGATCTCGGTTAATACTTTAAGAGGGATTGAAGATTAATGGGCTCAATAGGCAGGATTTCAACATGAATAATTCTGCAACACTGATATGCATTTCAAAAATTGTCAGAGACACCTGTTGGCAATAGGAGACAGCATCAGTTTTTACCTCAAAAGATATTATGTTCCTCGCATACAATTAATTCATCTGCACATTTTAAATTCTTGAAGTCCTGGCTGCTTAATTCTGTAAAAGAACAGCCTAACCTCCATCAATACTTCAGGGAGTGAGAAAGAACAGAGACAAATGTGAGAAGTGACCTGAGCTGCTTTTATTTATTTGAAGAAACCATATAGAATATCATGATTAACATCATGGCTTCAAGTGTCTCTGGAGACTGGGCATGGTGATATATAATGACATTGCTTTTGTTAAGTGCCTTGGAATGTTAAATACATGATATAAATGGAATTTTCTGTTGATGAATTAGAATGGCAGCTTTTTAAATGTATTTGATAGCAATACATATTCTTTTACAGTAACAATTTGCATTCTGACATACAGCAATCTGAAACAGTGGTATGTGCTTTTTAACTTTGCATTGGGACAGTAGACCCGCCAACCCCTCTTCTGCCTCTTTAATTGACCGACTGGGTTCAGCCCAGGTTCTGAGCAACTGAAAAGAGGTGAAAGTTTGAGCCGAATAGGTAACAGCTACCTGGGATGGTAACTAACTCTGTCAAAATAGAGTTTATGATGATGTGGTTTACCATTTAATGAAATCGATATGGAAGCATTAATGTCTTTCATTCTGAAAGAAGCAGAACATTAGCACTCACTGGAGATGGTCACCATGGTGATAAGGGATTGGGTCTGTACCAGTCTCTAGTGAGATGATTTGACAGGGCAGTTGGCAGGGATTTGAAGGACACTATTTCTTCACTGCTGCAATATTTAAATTGTTCTGTGAGATATGAACACATCCACACATCACAGCCTTCTATCAAATTCTTCTATTCAATATTTGAACAATGATATTACCGCATTTACAGTTAATATAGTGTGCAAAGTGATTTCATGCAAATTGTTTTAGAGATTTTGAAATCAATTTTATATGCACAGAGTTCAATTAGCATGAATTCTTTACATTCTGCCACACAGGCACAGCTCCTTTAGAATTAGATGTAAACACTTTTTTGGAGTCATGCCTAACCTGAATAGTGAGGCCATTGACGCAAGAATAATCAGAAACAACAATTTACTTAGAAAAAAGAAAAATGGCATTGCCTGATGAAAACAGAATGCCACATTCACTCAGCCAAAAAAACTAATCTGATGTTAGAACCAGATTTACAGTTTGTGCGGCTAGAGGTTTGTAGTTTGTTATTCATCCTTCTTTACTAAACATTAACCAGAAACCAGAGCGTTGACCAGACAATAATTGTGGGTATAAGTTGGATGCAGGGATCAGAGCTGTTATGTTTGAGAAATGAAGAGCCAGCACTGCATAAACAACAATGACCTATGACAATGCAGAACTGATAATCCAGTCTTCTGTTTGTTTCACAATAAGATTATAAACAGTTTTGTAAAGCTTTGGGAAATGCTGTTATGATCGTTGTTTTGTGGTTATAGTTCACATGTAGAACACAGATTTGCTGAAACATAATGATTGCTTCTAGAAGCCAGACCAGTTGGGTGAAGTTTATCACTAACTTGGCAATCAGTAAGGAAGGTGTTCTTTTAAACTTTAGAAAATAAAGTTTCAAGGAAAATCTCTGCACATCCTTGACATTTTTATGATCAAAAAGAGCAGATGATAGCACAACGATAAGGAGAGGGGCATCATTTACATATAGTCATTTTTAGAGACTGGATTTTAAAATAATAGCATATAGGTGGGTAACTACTCTGAAGAATTTTTAATAAAACATATTAGACAGTCCTTCTAGATCAGTGATCCAATCCAACATGCGTCATACAGAGACCCCCTACATTGTTGATGGAAAAATGTTTTCATTGAGGTACACTGTGACAAGAGGGGTAAACACTGAAGGCCATTAGCTTGTTTTAGGTTCAGGTATTTAAGGATTAATTTTAGAAAATCCAGACGTTAGATGTCTAGAGGGCAGTTCAGAGGAGATCTAACTTGGGTCAGAAACAAATACACCTTCTCTCCTAGAAAAGACAGAAGTCACACGACACCAGATTATTGTCCAACAGGTTTATTTGAAATCACAAGCTTTTGGAGCGCTGTCACGTGGCTTCCGACTTTGTCCACCCCTGTCGAACACCGTCACCTCCACTTCACTCCTAGTAGAGCATAGGACAATTGTGGAAAAGCAGTTATCTCAGTGTCAAAGTTCAATGTGAAACTTCCAAACCAAGAATGTTTGGTTAGAAATCCACAGGTTATATACAAGGTCAGAAAATCTAAACTCTCAGTTTGTGATTATTCATTTACAAATTTTTCACAACTCATAGGAAAGGACTGGGAAAAGTCTATTAAGCCTAACTTAAAGATTTGGTATTGAGGGGCAATTTCTCTGGGAAATGTGACAAGATTTTGCTTTGCTTTGTGTTTCAAGATCTTTCAAAATGTTTTCAATTTTGGACAGCTTAGTTTAAGTTTTCTTTCTTCTGTGCAATAAGCTTCTGTTCTGCTATAGGAGAAATTTTGCAGCCTCTTGTGACTATGTTTCAGTGAATGGTTACCACTTTAACTAACAATAAAATTAAAGCATTTGATCTGTCAAGCTGGATTTCATTCTGGGATCTGACTTGTCCAGTGGTACCTTCAACTGGGGTCATAACACAACATATTCAATAGTGGAGAGCTGTAAGTATGTATCTGTTAGTACATAACTTCCTATTACCCAATAATTAGGCAGGAAATATAGCTTCATGTTCCTCAATTACTTGATCAGTTTAATAGCTAATTAGGGGAACAACTAAGTATTAAACTCCTGAAAGGAGGGGACAAGCTTAATGAATGGGAACAGTGAAAGGCCATCACAGAAATCCTCCGCCATAATATTTTGCTATTCTCCATTTGGGCAAGAAAGATGGTACAGTAGAAAAAATTATCTTAAAATGTGTATTGCTTTAAGTTTAAAGAGCATGACAAGGATGGAGAGATGGTGTGGAAAATCTTCAAAGAAAAAGAGGAGAGTTTAATTTGAATGAAATAAGGTAGATTGCCGTTCAGGAAAGCAATGAGGCTATTTTCCAAAGCTGTGAATGTGGCCAAATTCTCAGTGTGTTTATGGGGCCTTTTGCATTGTTTTAGTGCTGAAAGCAGAACAATGCTGGAATAGAACAATTTAAATACTTTTGTTCACGTCAAATCTGGAAAGGCTGAAACCTCAGCATATCCTCTGTCAGCAGAGATAGTGCTTTCCCTTTATCCAATTGCTAAATACATCGGTGATTTTGTCTGTGAAATATTTGCCTCGGCTCTGACCTGACATGCAGTGCACTGTAAATGATTAACTTCAGATAGGAAAAGAACTTGCATTTATATAGCACATTTCACAGTGTCAGAATAGCCCAGAGCTTTATGGCCAATTAAATGTCAATAATGTCATAATGAAGGAAACATTGCACAATTAAACAGCAACCTTGATATCACTTTGTTTTTCCACACAAAGCGCATTGGGGGGGAGGGGGAGGAGCATCTCATATATTCCATCAGCAAGCACACTTCTAATAAATGGCCCTTGAATTTGCAGCTTCCAATGATCATCAAAAAACTGAATGTGTCAATGTTTTTGAAGCTCCATTTTCATCCCAAAATTGGTTGCCTGTCCCAATATTAACAGCTGCCTCCCACTACATAAATTCAACTTCCGCTTCAGGTAAAGTTTGACTTTAATCCATTCTTTCCCTAAGCCACACAAGAAACAATCTGCCAAGATGATGCAATGCAGAGAGAAGCAAACACTGTTATCTGTCACTACAGGATGTACAAACTCCTCACCTCCTTTAGGGGCTTGAGGTTCTTTATTGTAAAGTTTATCAAATGCTTAATCATTACAGGCAGCAAGTTGCCTGGCTCTGTAACCAACATGCATTCTGAAACCTGATTGTATCTTCAATCAGTCACAGAACTGGTTTTGTTAAGCAGATTGCTTCATTCTGACTGGCGGCTACCTTGTCCTAGGCAGCTTGGACTATCTCGCCTGGGGGTACCTTTCCTTTGCAGGCACAGACATATTGATGGTATTTAGTAAGTAGAACTAAATTTATCAGCATATTTTATCTTCATTGCAAGGCAGGCATAGTGCAATATATAGACTGGGTGCAAGGAAGTCCAATGGTTTAGCTTCATGTGGAACATCAGTAATGGTTCAGATGAACACAATGCCTTGTTCCAATGTAATTAGGAAAATTCAACAAAGACACTGTCTGAGAAACAAGAGCAGCTCTTTGTGCCTGACAACAGGGTTATCCTAACGACTGAAATAGTGGAAAGGGGATAATAATAACAGAAGGAATTTGGTTTCATAATTTTCTTTTCAAACTGCCACTTTATTCCCTCCACCCAATACATTCCTGTCTCCTATTGGTTATAAATTGAGAGAAATGGTATCTCAAGATTGGTTTCTTTAAAATGTTTACAGTGCACCCAGGACATAAATGCTACTGTCCTCCATCTCAGTTTTCAACATCCATCTGTACAGGAGTTCATGCTCTTCATCTGGGGTAAGGTTCTTCCCTCTCCCTCGGCCTGATGCACCAACCTAGATTACTTAAATTTTACAGTGGGACTTGAACTCAGAACTTTCTGGTTCACTGGTGCAAGTACTACTGGCTGAACCAATCCAACAACATTCAAACTACATCAACATAAATGGACAACCATGATACACAAGGCTATAACTTGCATGTGTTTCCATCAAGACTAAAATAAGTATGTTATACAATGGTTTAATGCTGTTATTGGAATATGTGGATGGTCTGTATGTTGCAGTTTGACAGTAACTAGCAGTGAATGAAGTCCTAGTTGGACGCAGTGACCTTTCTCAGCTACACAACGTGGAAGAGTATGTAGTAACTCCTGAAAAGGTCCGGGGCAGCTGTCACTAGTGTGTTCATGTCATCAACATTGCTGTAAACCCTTTGGGAAGTCCATGTGCGTGTTGGAGCCTAGAACATGTCTTTGATGGGGCAAGATGTTTGGTTAGGAGTTGTAGATAGTGCATGCTGCTTCTTTTGATTCAATTCTATGTGCTTGAGACAGTCTGTTTTGTACCTTTAATGCACCAGGACATTTACAGGTAGTCACAGTTAGGGAGTATAATTTTATAACATGAGGTAGGAAGTGGGGCAGAATCAGAACCAAAAAGATTGGGAACACATCTCCTGGGTTGATTCTGTTGTTTTTTATAAGTTTTTATTTATTTATTTGTGGAACAAGGGCATCGCTGGCTAGGCCAGTATTCTAGGCATTCCCTAATTGCCTAGAGGACAGCTGAGAGTCAACCACATAGCTGTGGATCTGGAGTCACATGTAGGTCAGATCAGGCAAGGACAGCAGTTTCCTTCCCTAAAGGACATTAGTGAACCCTCCACCTGCCATGGTGGGATTTGGACCCCAGTCCCCAGAACATTACTTGACACTCTGGATTAACAGTCCAGCGATAATACCACTAGACCACAGCCTCCCTTTAACAGGGGAACTGTTTAACAGTTCCTGGGCACTCTTTCATATCCCAGCTGGTAGTCAATGCAAGCAGTACATGCAATGATTTGCTATAAATGGTATTACTAATTTTTTTCAATCCCTCTAACCAATGGGAGTTCTATTTTGAGATTACACATAACCACCGCGAATGAAACCAGCTAACCCAACCAGAGACTTCCAAGCTTATTATTTCCAAATTCAGCTCACGATCAGGAATTTGCTCCACCAAAAATCTTCCTAGATTATTAATGGCACAGGACAAATCAGGTTAGAGTGACAAATGCATGGCTTAAAGATTGGAAGGCTGGTTACGTCTAAAGACTTGAAGTGCGAGTGTCGTGGGGCACAGGCACCCATGGTGGGGAAAGTGGGATCTGTACAGATGGGAAAAGAATGATGTGGAGCTGCTGGCGTTAGACTGGAGTGGACAAAGTCAGAAGTCACACGACGCACCACGTGTTGAAGGAGCAGTGCTCTGAAAGCTTGTAATTTCAAATAAACCTGTGGGAAAAGAATGAGTAAAGAAAGCATGGGTCCTACGGAAACGGAGTTTCAGGAATTAATAATGGAAAATAAGGAAATGGTAGATGAACTGAACCAATATTTAACATCAGTCTTCACTATAGAGGATATACGTAAAATGCTCAAAATAGCTGTTCATCAGGAATTTGAAGGGATGGAGAAACTCAAGAAAATTACAAACACCAGGGAGGTCAGACTTAGCAAATTGTTGGAACTATGGGTTGGCAAGTCCCAGAGTCCTTACGGTTTTCATCCTAAGCTGGAAAAAGAGGTGGTTAGTGACAGAGTTGAGACATTGGTTTTAGCTCTTCAAAATTCACTAAATTCACAGAAGGTTCCATTAGAGTGGAAAGTAGTAGGAAAGTAATTTCTTTACTTAAAGAGAGTAAATTAAAGGCCAATTAGCTTAGCATCTATCAGAGGGAAAACATTAGAAACTTACTGAAGTTGTAGGAAGGCAACAGGGTAAGTTCTAGGTTATAAGACAGAGCCCATAGCACGGTTTTGTTAAACAGAAACCATGTTAATCTAAATTACTGGAGGTTTTTGAAGAAGTAACGTGTCCTGTATATAAAGGGGGATCAGTACATCTCCTGTCTCCTTAGATTTTCAGAAGGCAGTTGATAAGGTGCCCCAAAGGTTATTGTGGAAAATAAAAACTAATGTTATAGAGAGAGTAACAATATTGGCATGAATATGAGCTTTGCTAGCTACTGGGAAACAGAGACAAATTGGTCATTTTGTGGGGTTGGCAAGGTGCAACAAGTAGTATGCCAAAGGGATCAGTGCTGAGGCCTCAACCCTCTACAATTTCAACAAATAATTTGGGGAAAGGGTATAGTTGCTAAATTTCTTTTGTTGACACAACGTAGGTAGGAAAATTGTGAATAGGACAGAAGATGACAAAAGATATAAACCGAATAAGAAAGTAGGCTACAACATGGTAAATGGAATGTCATTTGGGACAATGTGATATTGTCCACTTTGGCAGCAAGTATAAAATAGAAGCATGTGATTGAAATGGGGAGAGATTTCAGAGCTCTCAGAGGCAGAGATTTCTGGGTGACCAAACTCTCAAAATACAAAAGGACAAGCAAGTACAACAAGTAATTAAGACAGAAAATAGGAAGTTGTTACTCATTGCGAGGGGAACAAAGTAAGGAGGTCAGGCTTCACAAGTTATGCTTTATGGAACATGGAACATCTGGCATCAACAGAAACAGTGGCTCAGTGGTTAGCACTGCTGCCTTACAACACCAGGGATCCGGGTTTGAGTCCACCCTCAGGTGACTGTCTGTGTGGAGTTTGCACATTCTCCCTGTGTCTGCGTGGGTTTCCTCCGGGTGCTCCAGTTTCCTCCCACAGCCCAAAGATGTGCAGGTTAGGTGGATTGGCCATTCTAAATTGCCCCATAGTGTCAGGGATATGCAGGCCAAGTGGATTAACATTGAACATAAAACAGTACAGCACAGCACAGGCCCTTCGGCCCACACCCTTCGACCCACAATGTTGTGCCGACCTATTAGCCTACCCTATTATTAAACTACCCTGTATACCCTACATCCATGTGCCTATCCAAGAGTCCCTTAAATGTCCACTACCACTGCCAGCAGTGCATTTCATGCACCCACCACTCTCTGCGTAAAGAACCTACCTCTGAAATCTCCTCCTTTACCTTCCTCCAATCACCTTAAAATTATGCCCGCTCGTAATAGTCATTTCAGCCCTGGGAAAAAGTCTCTGGCTATCCACTCTGTCTATACCTCTCATCATCTTGTACAAGTCACCTCTCATCCTTCTTCGCTCCAATGAGAAAAGCCCTAGCCTCCTCAACCTTTCCTCATAAGACCTGCCCTCCAGTCCAGGCAGCATCCTGGTAAATCTCCTCTGCACCCTCTCTAAAGCTTCCACATCTGCCCATAATGACGCGGCCAGAACTGAACACAGTATTCCAAGTGTGGTCTAACCAGAGTTTAATAGAGCTGCAGCATAACCTCACGGCTCTTAAACTCAATTCCCCTGCCAATAAAAGCCAAAACACTATATGCCTTCTTTCCAACCCTATCAACTTGGGTAGCGACTTTGAGGGATCTATGGACATGGATCCCAAGATCCCTCTGTTCCTCCACACTGACAAGAACCCTGCCATTAACCCTGCATTCTGCATTCAAATTTGACCTTCCAAAATGCATCACTTCACACTTTTCCGGGTTGAATTCCATCTGCCACTTCTTTGCCCAGCTCTGCATCCTGTCAATGTCCTGTTGCAACGTACAACAGCCCTCCACACTGTCCACAACTCCACTAACCTTCGTGTCATCAGCAAACTTACTACCCACCCTTCCACTTCCTCATCCAAGTCAATTATAAAGATCACAAAGAGCAGACGTCCCAGAACAGATCCCTGCGGAACACCACTGTTCACTGAACTCCAGGCTGAATACTTTCCATCTACTACCACTCTCTGTCTCCTATTGGACAACCAATTCTGTATCCAGACAGTCAAATTTCCCTGAATCCCACGCCATTAACCACGGTAAATGCGGGGTTATAGGGATAGGGTGGGGGTTGGGTCTGGGCAGGATGCTCTTCAGAGGGTCGGTGTGGACTCGAATCAATGAAACAACAATGGCAAACCCAGCCATGTCGAACAGCAAAGCCCTCCTACTATCTGGGGTCTAGTGCCAACAGTGAGAGAACTGACCCACAGGCTAATAAAACAACAGCTTGGCATAGTCACATTCACAAAATCATACCATACAGACAAGTTCCACAGGCAAGATTGACCCAGCAGAGGGGGCAGCACAGCAGGGAGGGAGCTGCCTTATTTATTCTGATCTCCATGAAGTCTCATGGCTTCAGGTTAAAGATGGGCAAGGAAATCTCCTACTGATTACCACGTATCGTCCTCCCTAGGCTGCTGAAACAGTGCAACACATGGAGGAAGCACTGAGGGTGGCAAAGGCGCAAAATGTACCCTGGGTGGAAGATTTCAATGTTCACCAACAAGAGTGGCTCTGCGGCAGCAGTACTGATCAAGGTGGTTGGATCCTAAAGGACACAGATTCTCAAATGCTGCTGCAGCCAGTGGTGAAGGAACCAACAAGAGGGAAAACACACCCGAAAAATTATTAAGATTCATGTGGGGCGTGACAGGGCAAATGAAGAAAGGCTATTTCCCCTTCTAGAAGTTTCTAGGACAAGAGGTCAGGATCTTAGATTAAAGGGTGGCCCATCTACGACAGAGAGAAGGAGGAATTTTTTTTCATTCAGAGGATAGTCAATCTGTGGGATCCTTTACTGCAGAGGACTTTCGAAGCTGGGTCATTAAATATCCTCAAGGCTGAGAATAAGCAGATGTTTAACCTGGAAGGGAACTACATTTGCTCCTGTATCTTATCGTCTTATTTACAAAGATCTTCAGCCATGAGTGCCATGTGGATGATTTTCCAGAACTCTCCAGCATCACAGATTCTAGTCTTTAGCCAATTTGATTCACTCCATGTGATATCAATGAATAGCTAAAGACACTGGATATTGCAAAGGCTGTGGGGCCTGACAACATCCCATCAATCAGACTGAAGATTTGTGTTTCAGAACCTGTCGCTCCCATAGCCAAGCTGTTCCAGCACAGTTGCAATACTGGCATCTGCCCAACAATGTGAAAAATTGACAAGGTATGCCCTGTACATATAAAGCAGGACAAATTCAACCCAATTAATTACTGCCCAATCATGAGGATGTTGGCTTGCTTGCCGAGCTGGCTGGTTATTGTACAGACATATATGGGGTCTAATTCCACGTTTGTTGTTTGCATCACATATTGAAAACCAGGTTTCTGGGAATTCCCATGCGCGTCTGTGGTTGGCTAGAGCTGGGATGGTCACATTTTCCCTGTTAAATTGATGGCCTTCATTGCCCAAGTGCATGGAGATGAGGGAAAGTTCATTGTGTCATTTTGCTGCTAGTTGGTGTTCATGTGATGGCTAGTTTACTTCCGGTCTGGCCAATATAATGTTTGTTGCAGTCATTGCAAGGTATTTTGTAAGCTACGTTGGTCCGACATGTCATGGGTACAGGGTCTTGGTCCTTGTGAATGTTTACCGTAGTGTGGCTGTGGGTTTGTGTGATGAAACAATTGTACAGTAACCAGCCAGTAAGCTCATCCACAACCCAAGCTACAAATCTTTGCAAGTATCTTAAACTGCCCAATCAGTCTGCTTTTGATCATCGGTAAAGTGTTGGAAGGTGTCATCAACAGTGCTATCAAGCAGCACCTGCACAGTGATGCCCAATTTGGGTTCCACCACATTACAAAATGTTGGTGGAAACATGGATAAAACAGTTCAATTCCATGAGGGGAGATGACAGACTGCAAGGTTGCATTTGAACAAGTAAGGCATCAAGGAGCCCTAGCAAACCTGCAGTCAATAGGAATCGAAGGAGGGAAGCTGCTGGTTGAGTCTTAGCCTGACACATAGGAAGATGGTTGCGGTTGTTGGAGGTCAGTCATCTCATCTCCAGGACATCTCTGCAGGAGTTCCTCAGGGTAGTGTCCTCGGCCCAACCATCTTCAGCTGCTTCATCAATGACATACCATCCATTTTAAGGTTAGAAGTGGGGATGTTTGTCAATGATTGCACAATGTTCAGCATCATTCGAGACTCCTCAGATACTGAAGCAGCTCATGTTCAAATGCAACAAGATCTGGACAATATGCATCAGTGGAAGTAACATCTGCAAGTGTCAGGCAATGACCATCTCCAATAAGAGAAAATCTAAGCACCACTCCATGACACTCAATGTCATTACTACTGCTGAAACCCCACCATCAACATCTTGGGGGTTACCAGTGACCAGAAACTGAACTGGAGAAGCCACACAAATACCGTGACTGCAAGGTTAGGGGCCAGGAATCCTATAGAAAGTAACCAACCTCCTGCCTCCACCATCTGCAAGGCACAAGTCACGAGTGTGATGAAATACTCATTTGTCTGGATGGGGGCAGCGCCAACAACATTTGACACCATTCAGACAAAGCAGCCTGTATTATTGGCACCACATTCTCAAACATTCACTCCTTTTACCACCAATGCACAATAATCGCATCGTGTGCTATCTACAAAATGCACTGCAGAAATTCATCAAGGCTACTTAGACACTACCTTCTAAATCCATCACCACTTCCATCCAGAATGACAAGGGTAGCAGATACATGGGAACACTGCCTCCTACAAGGTCCGCTCAAAAGTCATACCATCGTGACTTGGAAACTTATCATCATTCTTTCAGTGTCACTGGGTCAAAATCCTGGAACTACCTTCCCAAGGTCATTGAGGGTCGACCTACACCAAATGGACTGCAGCAGTTCAAGGTAGCAGCTCACTACCACCTTCCCAAGGGCAAATAGGGACAGGTAATAAATACTGGACCAGCCAGTGACACCAACATCTGATGAATGAATGAAATGAAATTATACAGGGCATTAGTGAGACCACATTTGTTTGGATTGGTCAGGGCAATTTGGTCTTCCTATTTAAGAGAGGGCATAAATGTGTTGAAGTCAATTCAAAAGTTTATTGGACTAATACTTGGAACGGACATATAATTCTTTCAGGAAAGGAAAAGAAACAGGTGACTTGATTAAAACATACAAGATCCAGAGTCCTGACTGGGTGAATTTATAAAGTATGCTTCCTCTGGTGGGAGAATCTAGAACTAGGGGTCACTGTTTAAAAATAAATGGTGGTCCATTTCAGAAAGAGCTAAGGAGAGCTTACTTCCATCTGAGGGTTCAGTCCCTTTGGAACACTCTTCCTCAAAAGAAAGTGGCGGCAGAATGTATGAATATTTTTTAAGGCAGAAGTAGATTCTTGATAGACAAAGTGGGGGTTGGGGGGGGGCGGAGGTTATCAGGGGTAGGCAGGAGTGTGGAGCTGAGGTTGAAATCAAATCAGCCATAATCTTATTGGATAGTGCAGTAGGTTGAAAAGGCAGAGATGCTTACTTGTGCACTTTAATTCCTCTGCCTTTCACTGTAGTTTGCTCTATTAAGGGGGAACGGAAAGAAGCAAGATCCAACAATACATCCAGTGGAACAGTTTCAACCCATTCAGTGACCTTTGTTCTCAAACTCTTTTATGTTTCAATCTAATCTTGCACGTTCCCAGATACATTTCCTCTTTACTACAACGTCACTTCAAAAATCTGCCATTGGCTGTAAGGCATATTGGAACCTCCTGAGGTCATGACAGGCACCATATAAATCAAAGCCTTTCTTTCTACATTTCCACAAGTCTATAGAACAACTTGGAACTTGGCAGCTTTGAACAGAGATCAGTGATTCCATCCATCTCCCAACCAACACAGAGCCTATCTTGAAATACATTTGTAGCCCATCACAGGATTAAGATCACTTAGAATGGTCCTTCCAGCCACTCTGTGTTTGCACTAAACAGATGTGCAGTATTAAAAAAGAATTCAGTCCATTTTGTGACTGTGACATCACTGAAACAAAAGATACAACTTCACAAATACTTGAGTGTTTCAATCCATAGCAACTCAAAATCGAAAATTTAAATGGTAGCAGCAAGATAAGATCAGATGCGTACCCTGCCTGTCGATTCACTACCCATATCCCACTTAAATGTGAATGCCTTTCATTTTCTGGATTACACGTCGGATTCTGTCAAATGTCTCACTGCACTGGGACGTTGTTAGGGCTTAAATCATGCAAAGGTCTGAATGAAGGTGGTCTAAGTGGGTCAAACACATAACCTTGGGAAGGTTAAGTAACATCAGGGTGGCACAGGGGCTCAGTGGTTAGAATTGGTGCCTCACAGCACCAACAACCCAGGTCCGATTCTACCTTGGGTGACTGTGTGGAGTTTGCACATTCTCCCCATGACTGCATGGATTTCCACTGGTTTCCTCCCACAGGCCAAAAGATATGCAGGTTAGGGTGGAGTAGCCATGGGAAGTGCCAGGTTATAGGGATAGGATAGGATAGGATGGGGGTGAGGGTCCGGACGGAGTGCTCTTTGGAGATTCAGTGTAAACCTGATGGGCCAAATGGCCTGCTTCTACATTGTAATGATTTGATGATTCCATGATCTCCATACCATATGCTGCACAGTAATACACAGGAATGAACAATAATCATATTTTGAGCTCCTTCTATGGATTCAGACTCACCTGTCACCTGTCATTGCCTTTGTATAGATCCTGGTTATAGTCCTGGGAACCTGCACAGAATGGAACCGAAGGAAACCCGAGTGTAAGTGTGGAACCTGGGGCTCTGCAAGGTTAGAGTATGTTGGCACAATGAGAGAAGTCATCCAACTGACTGTTTCTTCACCAGCTGGCGAGTCTCAGCTTAGGATTTGGAGCCAGTTTACGACCAACACCAGAAACAGCCGTTCTCCCCAAAGCTAATCCTCTCGGAAAGACTGGGGAGCAGGGTTGCAGTGTGGTGCCAACAGCATTGTTTATTCATCCCAATTGAGAATCCCTGGCAGCACTTACACAGTTACACTGTCAAAACAGGAGGGGCCGTGGGAAAGGGGGGGAAATGAAGAGCTGGAGACGACATAGTGGAGAAGGGAGGGTGGGAGGCAGGCTGAAAGCGATGGGTGTCAGGAGTAATGAACCTCCTGCTGTTTTCTGTACAGGCTCCTTTATCAGATGAGCCTGTAATTAGCCAGTTAAATACACAGTTGACAAACTGTTTACTTTGTATTTTCAGGCCAGAATTAATGAATCTTTCATTTCCTGGTTAGCGCAGATTAACTTTCGTAAATATTGGTTAATTGCCAGGGATACATCTTACCTTATTGTGACTGCTCATTCTCCCCCCAGAATTCGAGGGCACAAATCAAGAAAATCCAAACACTGCCAAACACAACACAAAACACAGGAATCTCCCCCAGATCGAAATGTCGCACTGTACACACATACTCATAGACATTCTCAGACACACTCATGGTCAGACACATGCACAAACAGACACATACACAGGTAAGACAGACAGATGTGCTTGCAGACACATACAGATAGACACATCATCACAGACAGACATACACACTCACGGACAGACAGGTAAGACAGACACATGTTCACACACACGCACTAAGAGACAAACACACAGGTAAAACAAACACATTCACAGTCAGACAAGCTCAGAGAGACAAATGCGCATAGATACACAGGCACACAGGCAGATACTCATACATACACACTCAATGTCACAGAGACTTACATGCACACTCATTCACAGATAGACAGACAGACAGACAGACAGACAGACAGACAATCAGTCAGGCAGACAGAGGTGCATACGCACCGGGACATGAGCGCACACACACACACAGGGACATGAGCACGCGCACACACAGATACTGTACACCAAGGTCAGCAGGAACCTGATATCTGAGTTGAGAAAGCCAATCTCAATCAGGTTGTTTCAATCAGTTCTCCATCAGGGTACAATAACCATTAAAAGACCTTTGGACAGGTACATGAATAGGAAAGATTTAGAGGGATAGGGACCAAATGCAGGCAAATGGGACGAGCTCAGTTTGGGAAACCTGATCAGCATGGATGAGTTGGGCTGAAGGGTCTGTTTCTGTGCTGTGCGACTCTATGACTATAACTGCAGCTCTAACTTGGAGCTAATGTGTGGAACTTTTTTCTATGGTGGGGGAGGGGAGGGTTGAGAGGGACCAATTTCTTTAACAGGGCTGTAAGTGGTCAAAAATGGCTTCATTTCACATGCAGCATTTTTGAGATAAATTTTATGTTTTCTGCTTTGTTAAGAGATACAGAGTATAGTTCAGTATTGTTTTATCTCTATTCACTCCTGGGAAAAGAAGACAGAAGGGGATAAGAGATGGAAAATGTAATTCAGGGATTGGATTTCCATGGAATCTATAAATTTGCTGACACTGAAAATGCCCCATGACTGCCCTAATGTACAATGTGAAAGATAAAACTGTAGGAAAAAAATTCATGAAGTCACAGTAATTTGATTTTTTTCCAAAGAAGCCCTCTGATTAATCTTTCAAATCTGACAAATAGCTCAGGTAAACAGTACAAACAGACAGACAGGATCAAAGCTGTACCATTTCTGGCAGATAGTATTAGAATAAATTCAATTTGAACACTATCAGAAGTCTAAATCATTCTCCTCTCAACCCTGTAGTTTGTTTTATCAAATCAAATAATCTTGTCATTAGAACAAGGATACTTACTGTGGGCACAGTTCTCATTTAGATATCTAACTGTCTGACGAAAAGCTTGCATTTATATGACACATTATGATTTCTCTCAGAAAACACTCCAAAGCTCTTCACATTACAACAAATTATTTGGAAGCTCAGCCATGCATTCTACTTAAAGCAAGGTCTCACAAAAAACAATGAGATAAATGACAGGTAAATCTTTCTTTTGTGGTGTTGGCAAAGTAATTTTGGTTGGGAGATTGGGACAAGCAGTCAGAACGTTGGAAAAGTGCTTGAGAGGGAGCCATCTGCAACAATGATGAACTCCCACAGTCAGTTTGGGATTATTACCAAAGCAGATTGAATTTTGACAGCAAGATCTGGAGAAAAATTCTCTGTTGCTTTTATCAAGAACACTTCTGCAGTATGCATCAAACACAAGTTCTGAGGAAGGATCACTCAACTTGAAAATTTACCCTGATTTCTCTCCACAGATGCTGCCAGACCTGCTGAGCTTTTCTAGCATAATTTCGACTTTAGTTTCTGATTTACAGCATCTTTCGGTTTTTATAAATAAATCTCTCCTGGACATGGTCAAGTTGTTGCACCAATTAATGCTTTGCTTGTTTTAATAATGGCTTTGAAATGGAACTCTCACACGGGAGATGTGGAGTAAGCTTATGCTTCACAAGAATTAAAATACTACAGCACATAAGTACGATCATTTTATTACCACCCTTCCACATTTAGACCCGCAATTCTGATCTCACTCTTGAGCGCGATCAGGACATGTGCAACAATGGAGAAACAGAATTTAGCCAGCCTCCTGATTAAAGTAGGAGCCACCCGCTGGGAGTTATCATTGATACAGTGAGTCACCGTGTTACTCCGCAATGATAACAGCACTTACCACCCAAAGTAACAAGCATTTCTGAGAACAAAAGCAGAAAAGTGATAAATGCCGCATCAGGCTTGGTAGAACCCGCATGCATAGGCACAGCTGTATGACACATAAAATCATTTAAAGTGCAACTCTTGGTTCATTTTATCTAGTATGCAGTTTCAGAGCTTCAGTCGATAATTAATTTTGCATATACATATAAGAGTACTGTCTATACCTCATTTTGTTATTAACATCAGTATATATTGCACTTGAACATAGCAGTACATGTTTGACACAGAATTTATTTTATTTAGCAACTTACAAATCCGAACGACCTGGGCAATATGTAACTCATGAATGCGTGTAATGAGATATATTATCCATGTATATACTTACATCAATGATTATATTAAAAGTCTGAGAGCACTGCAGTGCCACAATTAGCCGGACTGATTGCAATTGACAAGTTCACACTGACACTTCTATTATAAATACGGATTATGGAATTTGTAATGGAATTATGAAATATAAATAAGAGTGTATGACTTCCAAAAGGCAACTGAGTTTTGTGCCTCCTCATCCATAACTCCTGTTCTCTAACCCAGTGGGAACTGCACTGGATCTCAACTCTGCATCTCCAATGTCACGCAACATTGACTGGTACAGAAACTCTAGATATAACCATTTAGATTGATACCATTTATAATTTCACCCTGTTATTTATAAACCAGCAAATTCATGCAGATCCAATTGACAAATAATAATACTTTACACTTGGCTTCAGCTATTCAGGTTCTCAACTTTTGTCATGTAGCCAGTTTTACATTATATTTGTGCTGTAATTTTCAGCAAGAACTATCCTTGTAGCAACAATTCATGGCAGCTGTGATAAATATTGAGGAGGATTAGGAAAAGAGCAGGCAGAGCGAGATCAGGGCGGGTAAGCTGTGATGTGAAGCAAGTTGCAGCATTGAATGCAGGACTGTCTGGTCCTCTTCCATGCTGACATTTCTGACTTCACCATCAGATAATGTCACCGACTCTGCAGATGAACCTAATGCATAGAAAAAAACTCAACTTAAATAATATATTATGCGGTTCCTGGTTCACTATAATCTGTACCGGCAAACTATTTACAGATGTAAGAACAGGCAGAATGGGATCAGGCTCTTAGAAGTGAAGTCATGTGTAACTGCAATGAGACTGATTCAGTAGCTGATGTGTTAAGACTGGGGGGTGGCAGGCGTTGGCCAATTGGAGATTTCCTCTGGTTATAAAGCATTGCTAACAATGTAAAGATAACAAGAAAAATTAGGGCTATTTACCCTCAACACCAGCTCTCATTAGCAGTTGAAAGTCTCTTCCATTTGCTTAATCTACCAACATCCAAAAAGGATTTTGTTAGAAGATAATGAAGAGGAAAACTCACCTCCAGACACACCGTGTGTCCAACTCACTGTGTGTCCAATGTGTATGTGTGAAGATATTTAAAGTTAACATGGGACTGCAGCTTTGAAACAGCAGAGCATATTCTCATTTCATGTGAAATGCTGACGAAAGTCCGGAACAAACTTCAAAATCTAGCTTAATGAGAATCATTGATTTTGCCTTTCTTTCCCTACAATCTAAAGGTAAGAGTTACCATTTTAAGAAATTGATTTGCTGTTTGAAGTGGATGTTACAGGTTTCACGTGGTTTCTGTGAACAGGGCCAGGGCAAGAATGCCACTTGATCGCAGCAGCAATAATTGAATTCAGAAAATCTAAAATCACAAGCTCAATGCTACAGGGAATGAGCTTGCTGAACAGTGATGATTAGACACTGCCAAATACCACCCGAAGAGACAGGAATGCCAACAAATTAAATGTGGATTTTTGGTGTTTGGACTCAACAATTTCAAATCATCTTGACCCTTCCTGAAGTGGGTTCAGTATCATTTGGCAATGCAAATGAGACAACATTTCTCTCTGTGTCACAAGTGTACAGCATACATGAATGTTGTGCCCAGGATGTAGCATGCCAAGATCATGGCGTAGCAACATGGTTCCAGAGTTGGATACAGTTTGCCCAGCACATCAGTGAGGGATCTTTAAATTCCCATACCATCTGCTTCTGTAACCTTTCTGAGGGAGGCTGTCAAATTAGTGCAAAAAGTTCTGTTCTGTGCACTTGCGCCAGTGGGGAATTGGATTGTAAAACTGTCTAAAAGATTCAACGAAGTTCATTAAAAGCCAGAGAAGCTGGCAAAGAAAACTTTCATCCAGTGAGCCAGACAGACTTTAAATCCAGATCTATTGGGGTGAAAGGTCAGTACTGTGACCCGCGAGACCATTAATACATGGAGTTGAAAATATACAATTGGTAATTACCTATCAAGGTAATATATTTGTTCTAAGTGGCGGTTTCACAGCAACCATTAATTTTGAAGGACCTGCATGCACAATGATGGTGTAGGTGAGGAACACAAGAGTCCCTTTTCACTAAATGATTTTAATATTGGATCTCTCCCAGCTCACAGATGGAAGAGTTGTATTTTAAAACACTCGGTGCCAGTTCAGTTGGAAAATAAACCATAATCTTTCTTTCAGGATAGCTTCACTGGGATTCTGGCAAGCCATCCTGAAGCACAATTATCCTCTCACTCTTTTTGCATCGATCCATTGGACTGAATGTCCATTCATTCTCTGAACAGCAGCAGGCTGTTGGTGAAGATCCATCAAGTATAATTTCTGTAGCAAGCGTAGTAATGCAGGATGTTATTTTATTACTTATTTTAGAAAGCTAAGCCTCCAGAATTTTAACTTAAATATATTCTTAAACTAATGGCTCCAAACAAACAAAAATGTTTAACTTGGTAAGGCTATGTTAGATTAGGATGAGCAGCTTTTTTCCAAATTGTCTTCCCAATCACAACATGTTCATGCAGATCAACTGAAATGGAGGTCAGTGGTATCATTTAACAAGTAATACAATATCTGCTTTAAAAACAGCCTCCCCACAGCATCATTGTCATCCTTAACACCTAAATGTTTCATGTCCAGGTCATTACAGATTCATAAACTGCTGTACAGCAAACTATTCTGCTATTCTCTATGCAGCCCCAGCCAAACCACCCCAGCTCCTCATCAAAACTTCCCACACCTGTAACTTTGTCATATTTCAGAGAAAAAAAGGCCACAAATTGTAAATATAAATTGTCTTGAGTCATCAAATGCCCAAGTCTTTGACATTGCATCAATCAGGTCTGCAGGAGCTGTTTTAAGAGTCAGGTCAATAGTGAGCTAAGTAAATTACACCAAAGTCAACAGTTGCCAGGTTCAAAATTAAAAGTCTAAACCTTCTCCTGCAAGTAAATTGCAACAGAAATGTTTAATGCAAGGTTTCAGTCAACCCTGGGAGTTGCTGTTTGAGGGGCCGAATGCATGCATCTTTGGTTGAGGAAGGCGGGATTGCCGGAACGAGGTTGAAGATTTCTCAGGTTGGGAATCGTAGCTCTGAAGCTTCCGTGAATGGTCTTCTCCGAGCGGCTGCTTTCTCTGCAGCTTGGTGAATGGCAAAATCTCAAAATGGGATTCATCCCTGTGTTCGCTGGATTCGCCATGCTGACTCTCCCTGACAAGTGGCTGAGGATTCGTTGGAAACACTGTTGTTTTAATGGTCAGAAGTGGTGAAGATAGGGATGGTGGTAGTTTAGATTTTCTCTTTAGCTGTTCGTCTCTAGGTGTTGTAAGGTTGATATGTACTGGTCGGGGGAGTTGATGTTCTGATTCCTTTTGATCTCTTATTGATAGATCAACCGGACATTCTCCAATGCAAATCTCGGGGTGAGAAACTGCGCCAGCACTCTTTCTGGGTTTGGAAAGTTGAGAAGACTTCACTGTTGAAGCCTGAGTCTTGGATTTGACACTTGGATCCTTGGAAGGTACACACTGTCTAAAAGCAAACCTGGGCCGAAAGTCTTTATTTCTGGATTCTTCTGTAAATACTGAAGTGCTCCGTAAACTGGTCTGCTGCACTGAAACCTGACTGTGTCCATGTTCCTTAGGTGCAAAATTTGAATTTTGTCTGACCTTCTTACACCCTGGCTGTTCTTGGGCAGGTCTGTCATTAGAGTCTCCTGACTTTTGTGGGATGGGTTGACGGAAGCTGAGTTTATCTGAAGATGTCTCCGAGGAAACAGCAGCTTTTGCATTTTGGTTGGTTTGGCAGTAACTCTCACAAGACACACTCTCTGTACACCTACTGGGGTCCTCGATATGGACTGGTTTTACTACTTTTCCAGTGTCGTGTTCTTTGGAGCTGCGTATGTGGTTGGAAGGCTGTAGTACTGGAGGCTGTTGAAAGAAAAGGCATTTTAGAACATATTGATTAGATTTTGCTTTTGCAAAGAACAAAAACTCCTGGTACAAGACATGCTGGCTTGCTTTGCATTTCTGGACACCATGCAGGAATAGAATTGAGGGTCTGAGAGAAGCACATGATACAAACACCGGATGAAACTGGAACAGTCATCCAGCAGGACTTTCATGAAATCTTGAAGCAGATCACAGAGGAAGGATTTGCAGCCACTGGATTTGGTAACTGCTGAATGATAAGGAAGCACACAGAACGGGTGAGAAAAAAAACTTGCCTGCAGCACAGTAACATACAAGTCATGCTGTCTGTCTGTCTGTAATATCCATTGCAAATTAGCATAGTTGAGGAGATTCAAGAGAAATGAGAAATGAAATTCTTACTCTTTAGTTAGATTGCATTTCTAAAACAACAATCCTGAAAATGTGAGTTCAATTAGCCCAACAGCAACTACAGAATCTGGTGTCTGATTTTAAAATATTTAGAAATAATAAAAAGTTTTAAAAATTAAAACCTGGTTTCGATGTCCATGAAGCTGTAGATTGCTGTAAAAACTCAATCAGTTCATTAATGCCCTTCATAGAATGAAACCTGGTGATCTTATTCATATCTGACATGTATTTGACTGCAATCCTACAACAATGTAGTTGACTATTAACTATCGTCTGAAGTGACTTGCAAGTCACTCAGTAGGGTAGGCACTTCAGCAGCATCTTATTGACAGCGGCGAGGGATAGACAATAAGTGCCAGCCTTGCCTATCATGCCTATTTGCAAGAATGAAAGCACATTGATAAACCTGGAAAATCTCCTGTGACATTACTCCTGGAAAATCCAAACATTACAATTACTTTAACACTATAGTTCATTGTATGTGTTATTGCAATATGGTTAATTAGTCTGCTATTTAAAGGCCATAAGATTTAGTTAGTGTAGATGAGCATTCCCCGAGGTCAATTTGAGGCTAATTACTTCACATCAGGGAAATCCGCAGATCAGTAGATGCTTGTAAATTCAGTTTTGGGTCAGGAGAAATAATATCACTGTCTTTTTGTACTTGAAATGTTGTTACAATCTTAGCTTAAAATTCTTTTGTTATGTGTAAGTTGATTTGAGATTCCAGGAGTGTTGATATCTGATCAATTTGGCAGAGTGGTACATTTCAAAATCATTTGATATTTGCAGGGAGGGCAAGGGTTCAGAGTACCTCAGAAACAGAACAAACCCTTGTAATTCCATTGTGCAAGCAAATTTCCTGATTACATCAAAAAAAATGAACAAATCCGAGATTCCTGACTGAGAAATTAGATAAGAGTACAAAAGACTCCCACAATTATCACAATATGGCAGCCTAGTTTCTATGTAGGCATATTTTTAACGAAAAATGTATCAAAATGAGCTATTACATTGTACTTTTTAGCCAAAACAACAATTTCCACAGGGACCACAGGGATGGCCTAGTGGGGTTATTGCTAGAGCATTAATACAGAAACCAAGGTGATATTCTGATCTAGGTTTGAATCCTGATATGGTAAGTGGTGGAATTTGAATTCAGTAAAAATCTGGGATTATAGAGTCTAATAATGACCCATCTGTTTTACAAATGCCTTTAAGGGAAGAAAATCTGCCATCCTTACTTGGTCTGGCCTACATGTGTCTTCAGAACCACAGCGACGTAGTTGCCCCTTAACTGCCCGCAGGGTAATTAGGAATGGGCAATAAATGCTAGTCTAGCTAGTGGTGCCAACATGAATTAGAAAAAGTTTTGAGCATTATGTATGTATTAAAATACTTCATGATGTGACCAGAAACGACTTGAATTTATCGAACAAAAACTCCAGTCAAAGGCATTTTCTGCTGTATAGCATTTGCCACACGACACAGTGTGCTTCTAATATCATGTTGGAAATACATAGCCGATTTGACAGCAGCTGTCAAGAGAAGAGAGAGGTTAATGCTTATGGTCGAAGGCTTGCTCAAAGCTCACAAAAGGCTAAAGCTGCAACGTTAACCTATCTTCCCTCTTCTGGGGCCACCTGGCAGGTTTGCTGTGTATTTCCAGCATTTTGCAGTTTTGATGTAGGGCTTCATCATTAATAGCTCTCTTTACATCGGCTTCTGCTTTTCTGTTAATGAGGGCTTAAATTACTAAGGCAAATATGTCAAGGCAGCTCAGGTCTATGAACATTCACTTATTTGTGATTTAATATTGCATGATGTTCCTTATTTTGTTGTAACAAACCAAAGAGCGGCTGGGCCGGACTCCCTGGTCACAGAATGGGAGTATGGAATAGTATGGATTATTTGCTGTGTCTACCAGAGAGAGTAGTGTGTGCTTTACAGCTACACTTTAGACATTACTAATGTCACTAAGCTGTTACTGAATAATGAAAGGGTAAGTTTGAACAATATTAACATCAGCTTTTTCATCAGCACTTCACCAGGGAAAAGGTGAATTGAAAATATCATGAAGAAACATTGTTAGGGAGCAGTTAATCAACCTATAGACCATTTACACATCAAAACTGAACTAATTCTTTGTACAAAAAAAGGATTGTTATTGATCACTGCAAATTTCCTAAATTAGTGAATTCCAGTCTGGCTTTGGGACAAAATTTGACAGAAACATTGTCTCTGCCTCTCAGACAGGAAGAACCAAACCAGCAGAAACACCAAATCCATCAGTCAGACTGCAAACATTCTGATAACATGGCTGCTGGACACTTTCGCTCCCCAGAAACTCTCTCTTCTCCCGGCTCTAACCCCTCCCCTCCTCATCCTCAAGTATGTGAAATTCAGAATAAATTCGCCTGCACATCTTACATGAGGATGCTATCTGTATCAGCCTTTCTTCTGTAGTCTACAGCAAGTGAATCATAGAATCCTTACAGAGTGGAAGCAGGCCATTTGGCCCGTGAGTCTAGACTGACCCTCTGAAGAGCATCCCACCCAGACCTAGCCCTCTACCCCATAACCCCATACGTCCCATGCCTAACCCGCCTAGCCTGTACATCCCTGGACTCTGAGTAATTTAGCATGGCCAATCTGCCTAACCTGCACATCTTTGGACTGTGGGAGGAAACCAGAGCACCCGGAGGAACCCACGCAGACACGGGGAGAATGTGTAAACTCCACACACACAGTCGCCTGAGGGTGGAATCGAACCCGGGGTCCAAGTGCTGTGAGGCTGCTGTGCTGCCCCAAGTATTTGACATAATAGGCCTCTGCGCGTAAAGAAAAGTCCGATTGGACAGAACAGGTTTAGTCCCAACATGTCTGCAGTGAACATAGAACATAGAACAATATAGCGCAGAACAGGCCCTTCAGCCCTCGATGTTGCGCCGACCTGTGAACTAATCTAAGCCCATCCCCCTACACTATCCCATCATCATCCATGTGCTTATTCAAGGACTGTTTAAATGCCCCTAATGTGGCTGAGTTAACTACACTGGCAGGCAGGGCATTCCACGCCCTTACCACTCTCTGAGTAAAGAACCTGCCTCTGACATCTGTCTTAAATCTATCACCCCTCAATTTGCAGCTATGCCCCCTCGTACTAGCCTACGTCATCATCCTAGGAAAAAGACTCTCACTGTCCACCCTATCTAATCCTCTGATCATTTTGTAGATCTCTATTAAATCCCCTCTTAGCCTTCTTCTCTCCAATGAGAACAGACCCAAGTCCCTCAGTCTTTCCTCATAAGACCTTCGCTCCAGACCAGGCAACATCCTGGTAAATCTCCTCTGCACCTTTTCCAATGCTTCCACATCCTTCCTTAACGGGGCGACCAGAACTGTACGCAATATTCCAAGTGAGGCCGCACTAGCGTTTTGTACAGTTGCAGCATGACATCACGGCTCCGGAACTCAATCCGTCTACAATGAAACCTAACACACTGAATGCCTTCTTAACGGCACTATCAACCTGGGTGGCAACTTTCAGGGATCTATGTACCTGGACACCAAGATCCCTCTGCACATCCACATGACCAAGAATCTTTCCATTGATCCAGTATTCTGCCTTCCTATTATTCTTCCCAAAGTGCATCACCTCACATTTATCTGCATTGAACTCCATTTGCCACCTTTCAGCCCAATTCTGCAGTTTATCCAAGTCTCCCTGCAACCTGCAACATTCTTCCACACTGTCCACCACTCCACCGACTTTCGTGTCATCTGCAAACTTACTAACCCATCCACCTATGTCTGCGTCCAAGTCATTTATAAAAATGATAAACAGCAGTGGTCCCAAAACAGATCCTCGTGGCACACCACTAGTAACCGGACTCCAGGCTGAATATTTTCCATCAACCACCACTCTTTGGCTTCTTTCAGAAAGCTAGTTTCTAATCCAAACTGCTAAATCTCCCTCAATCCCATGCCTCCGCATTTTCTCCAATAGCCTACCATGTGGAACCTTATCAAAGGCTTTACTGAAGTCCATGTACACCACGTCAACTGCCCTACCCTCATCCACATGCTTGGTCACCTTCTCAAAAAACTCAATGAGGTTTGTGAGACACGACCTGCCCTTGACGAATCCATGTTGACTATCTCCAATCAAATTGTTGCTTGCTAGATGATTATAAATCCTATCTCTTATAATCCTTTCCAAAACTTTTCCTACAACAGATGTAAGGCTCACTGGTCTATAATTACCTGGGTCATCTCTACTGCCCTTCTTGTACAAGGGCACAACATTTGCAATCCTCCAGTCCTCTGGTACTAAACCTGTAGACAACGACGACTCAAAAATCAAGGCCAAAGGCTCCGCCATCTCCTCCCTAGCTTCCCAGAGAATCCTCGGAAAAATCCCATCCGGCCCAGGGGATTTATCTACCTTCACACCTTCTAGGATTGATAACACCTCCTCCTTACTAACCTCAATCCTTTCAAGTCTAATAGCCCGTATCTCAGTCTTCTCCTCTACAATATTCTCCTTTTCCTGAGTGAAAACAGATGAGAAATATTTGTTTAGCACCTCTCCAATCTCCACAGGGTCCACACACAACTTCCCACTTCTGTCTTTGACTGGCCCTATTCTTACCCGAGTCATCCTTTTATTCCCCACATACCTGTAGAAAGCTTTCAGGTTCTCCTTAATTCTACCAGCTAATGACTGCTCGTGTCCCCTCCTTGCTCTTCTTAACTCTCTCTTTA
This sequence comes from Ginglymostoma cirratum, assembly GCA_024137785.1. NCBI lineage: Eukaryota > Metazoa > Chordata > Chondrichthyes > Orectolobiformes > Ginglymostomatidae > Ginglymostoma > Ginglymostoma cirratum. The sequence goes on along the minus strand of JAHRHZ010000071.1, from coordinate 26,625,311 downwards.
AACCCTTCCTAGCTAATCTGTAATTCTCCATCGCCTCATCTGAACCATCTCGTCTCAATGTCACATAAGCCTCCCTCTTCCGCTTAACAAGGCATACAATTTCTTTTGTAAACCAAGGTTCCCTTACCTTATCACTTCCTCCCTGCCTGACAGGGACATACCTATCAAGGACACGCAATATCTGTTCCTTAAACCAGCTCCACATTTCGATTGTCCCCATCCCCTGCATTTTGCTACCCCATTCTATCCCTCCTAAGTCTTGCCTAATCGCAGCATAATTGCCTTTCCCCCATCTATAACTCTTTCCCAGTGGCATGTTCCTATCCCTTTCCATCGCTAAACTAAACGTAACCGAATTATGGTCACTCTCTCCAAAGTGCTCACCTCCCACTAAATCAAACACCTGGCCTGGTTCATTACCAAGTACCAGAGCCAGTGTGGCCTCCCCTCTTGTTGGCCCTTCGACATACTGTCTCAGGAAACCCTCCTACACACATTGGACAAAAACCGATCCATCCGACGTACTAGAGATATAGCATTTCCAGTCAATGTTGGGGAAGTTAAAGTCTCCCATAATGACCACCTTGTTCCTTTCACTCCTGCCCAGAATCATTTTGCCGATCCTCTCCTCCACATCCCTGGAACTTTGCGGAGGCCTATAAAAAACTCCCAGCAGTGTGACCTCTCCTCTCCTGTTTCTGACCTCAGCCCATACCACCTCAGTAGACAAGTCCTCGTCAAAAGTTCTTTCAGCCACCGTTATACTGTCCTTGACTAACAAAGCTACACCTCCCCCTCTTTTACCACCTTCCCTGATCTTTATGAAAGATCTAAACCCTGGAACCTGCAACATCCATTCCTGACCCTGCTCTATCCACGTCTCCGAAATGGCCAGAACATCGAAGTCCCAGGTACCAATCCATGCTGCAAGCTCACCTACCTTATTCCGGATACTCCTGGCGTTGAAGTAGACACACTTCAAACCAGCTTGCTGTCTGCCAGCACACTCCTGTGATGGTGAAATCCTGTCCATGTCCTCCCTTCTCTCATCCTCCTGTGTACTGGAACTACACCACAGGTTCCCATGCCCCTGCTGAGCTAGTTTAAATCCACCCGGATAGCACTAGCAAATTTCCCACCCTGGGTATTAGTACCCCTCCGGTTCAAGTGAAGACTGTCCTGTTTGTGGAGGTCCCACCTTCCCCAGAATGAGCCCCAGTTATCCATATATCTGAAACCCTCCCTCCTGCACCATCCCTGCAGCCACGTGTTCAGCTGATACCTCTCCCTGTTCTTTGCCTCGCTATCACGTGGCACGGGTAACAAACCAGAGATAACAACTCTGTTTGTTCTAGCTCTCAGCTTCCACCCTAGCTCCCTGAAATCCAGCCTTACATCCCTATCCCTCTTTATACCAATGTCATTGGTACCTATGTGGACCACGACTTGGGGCTGGTCACCCTCTCCCTTCAGGACTCCAAAGACACGATCCAAGACATCACGGACCCTGGCACCTGGGAGGCAACACACCAACCGTGAGTCTCTCTCGTTCCCACAGAATCTCCTATCTGTCCCCCTAACTATGGAGTCCCCAATGACTAATGCTCTCCTCCTCTTCCCCCTTCCCTTCTGAGCAACAGGGACAGACTCTGCGCCAGAGACCTGTACCCCATGGCTTACCCCTGGTAAGTTGTCCCCCTCAACAGAATCCAAAACGGTATACCTGTTATTGAGGGGAATGGCCGCAGGGGATCCCCGCACTGTCTGCCTGTTCCCTTTCCGTCCCCTGACTGTAACCCATCTACTTTTTTCCTGTACCTGAGATGTGACTACCTCCCTGTAACTCCTGAGGAATGTGAGGAATGTTAACTCTGATTTCTCTCTACATATGCTGCTGAGCTTTTCTACTTTTGTCTCTGATTTACAGCACCTGCAGTTGTTTTAGTTTTTAAGGATATCTGCTCTGGGCTGGAGAAGAACGTGCATGGTGCGGGGGGGGGGGGGGGGGGGGTGGTGGGGTGGGGGGACATTGGTTCCTATGTGGACCACGCAAACTACGACTTAGGTAAAACTAGGAAAAACGTTCTCCATAAACAGTTTGGGGAGATAGGCACCAAATTAAGAAGGTGAACATCAAACGTAACAATCTCTGGATTATCGCCTGAGCCACATGCAAATTGGCACAAGGTAAACAAGGTTAGACCGATGAATACTTGGTGGAAAGACTGGTGTGGGTGAAGTGCGTTCCAAAATGTGGGGCATCGGCACCAATACTAAGGAAAGTGGGATCTGTGCTTGTGGGATGGCTGCGCCTGAACTGTATGGGACTGTGTTGCAAAACAATTAACTAGAAAAGTAGAGTGGGTTTTAAACTAAATAGTAGGGGGAAAGGGCCAAATTTGAGAGGTTGTGGCGAAAATGCAAAGAATGGAATTGATGAGGGAAATAATAAACAGAATGACAAAAAGGGACAGAGAATAGAGATCTTAGAGCAAATCACAACTCATGACTAGAGATTACATGCACACAAGGACAAAATTTAATATAACATTTAAGATAAAATTTAACATAACAAGGTGTAGAGCTGGATGAACACAGCAGGCCAAGTAGCATCAGAGGAGTAGGAAGGCTGACATTTCGGGCCTAGACCCTTCTTCAGAAACGGGGGAGGGGAAGGGTGTTCTGAAATAAATAGGGAGAGAGGGGAAGGCGGATAGAAGATGGACAGAGGAGAAGATAGGTGGAGAGAAGACAAACAGGTCAAAGAGGCGGGGATGGAGCCAGTAAAGGTGAGTGTAGGTGGGGAGGTAGGTCAGTCCAGGGAGGACGGACAGGTCAAGGGGGCGGGATGAGGTTAGTAGGCAGGAGGGGATAGGTGGGAGGAAGGACAGGTTAGGGAGGTGGGGACGAGCTGGGCTGGTTCTGGGATGTGGTAGACAAAAGCAGACATTTTTCCCTCCCCACCCTTATCTGCTTTCCGGAGGGACTCGGGACTCGGGACTCCCCTCCAGCCCCACCACACCCAGCACTTTTCCCTGCAACCGCAGGAAGTGCTACACCTGCCCCTACACCTCCCCCCGCCTCACCCCCATCCCAGACCCCAAGAAGACTTTCCACATCAAGCAGGTGTTCACCTGCACATCTGCTAATGTGGTATACAGCATCTGCTGTTCCCGTTGTGGCCTCCTCTACATCAGGGAAACCAAGCGGAGGCTTGGGGACCGCTTTGCAGAACACCTACGCTCGATTCACACTAAACAACTGCACCTCCCAGTCGCGAACCATTTCAACTCCCCTTCCCATTCCTCCTCCGACGCGTCCATCCTGGGCCCCTTGCAGTGAGACAACGATGCTACCCGAAGGTTGCAGGAACAGCAACTCATATTCCGCTTGGGAACCCTGCAGCCCAATGGTATCAATGTGGATTTCACAACCTTCAAAATCTCCCTTCCCACTACCGCATCCCAAAACTAGCCCAGCTCGTCCCCACCTCCCTAACCTGTCCTTTCTCCCACCTATCCCCTCCTCCCACCTCAAGCCCCAACACCATCTTCTACCTACTAACCTCATCCCACCCCCTTGACCTGTCCGTCCTCTCTACCTCCCCTCCTATACTCACCTTTACTGGCTCCATCCCCGCCTCTTTGACCTGTCTGTCTCCTCTTCACCTATCTTCTCCTCTATCCATCTTCTATCTGCCTCCCCCTTCTCCCTATTTATTTCAGAACCCCCTTCCTCTCCCCCATTTCTGAAGAAGGGTCTAGGCCCGAAACGTCAGCCTTCCTGCTCCTATGATGCTGCTTGGCCTGCTGTGTTCATCCAGCTCCACACCTTGTTATCTCGGATTCTCCAGCATCTGCAGTTCCTACTATCTCTGACAAAATTTAAGGCCCTGTACTTGAAAACAAATTCAGATAAAGAAGTACAATCGACTAGTCATAACTGAGATGTGGCTACAAGATGACCTAGACTGGGATCTAAATATTGAAGGTTATGGGACATTTGGTCCCCAGGTCCTGATGAATTTCAGGGTCTTAAAAAAAAAAGTAGCCAAACAGTTGACGCATTGGTCCTAATTTTCCAAAATTCATTAGATTCAGGGAAGGTTCCTTTAGATTGAAAAATAGCCTTATTCAAAACTGGAGAGAGGCAGATGGCAAGAAACTACAGGCCAGTTAGTGTAACATCTTTCACAGGGAAAATGTTAAAAGCTATTATAAAAACTGTTACAACAGGGCATTTGGATAAGTTCAAGGTTAATCAAGCAGAGCTAACATGGTTTTGTTAAAGAGAAAATATCTTTAACCAGTGGATGTACTGTACTTAGATTTCCAGAACATATTTGATAAGGTGCCATATCAAAGTTTATTATGGAAAATAGAAACTCGTGGTGTAGTGGTTCAGCAAAAAGAATAAAAAGAAGTGTATTACCTAAATGGTGAGAGGGAGCAGAGCTCTCAGCTGCAGAGAGATCAGGTGTGCTAGTATATGAATCATAGCAGGTTAGTCTGCGAGTACAGCAAGTAATCAGGAAAACTCATAGAATGTTATGGTTTAGTGTGAGTGGAACTGAATGCAAGAGTAGGAAGGTTATGTTTCAGCTATGCATGTCATTGGTAAGACTGCATCTGAAGTACTGTGCTAAATACTGGATACAGTACTTACATAGGATGTTAATGGGTTGGAAGCAGTTCGCTAGACTAATACATAGATTGAGCGGATTGCCTTCTGAGGAATCTTGTATCCTCTGGAGTTTAGAAGAGTCAGAGGTGACTTAATTGAAATATACAAGATGCTGAGGGACCCTGACCAGGTGGATGTTGAAATGAAGTTTCCTCTAATGGGAGAATCTAGAACTAGAGGTCATAGTTTAAGAATAATGGGTGTCTATTTAGTGATGAGGAAACATTTTTTTTTCTCTCAGAGGGTTGAGTCTCTTTGGAATTCTCTTTCTCAAAAGGCAGTGATGCAGGTGACATCAGTGAGGCCTCCGATAAAGTGATGTTGTTCTACTCCACTTGGAATTTACACTGCCTGGTCCGTTCTGGTGAATGATGTCATTTCCGGTTTTGATCTATTTGGGTTTGTATATGGGGTCCAATTCTATATGCTTGTTGATTGCATTATGGGTTGAGAACCATGCCTCCAGGAAATCCCGTGCATGTCTGTGTTTGGCTTGGGCTACTACGGTTACATAGTCCCAGTTAAACTGATGGCCTTCATTGTCCGAGTGTACTATATTAGGAAAAGTTCGTTGTGTCGTTCACAAATCTTTGCTGAAACGTAAAGAGTTGAGTATGAAGGAACATAGAGTTGAGGTTAAAATCAGATCAGCCATGATCTTATTGGATGGCAGAGCAGGCTCGAAGGGTTCAGTGGCCTACTCTCGTTACTTGTTGGCTTGCTCTGGTTGTGGCCTCAACTTCATTTTTCAACCTTCCCTCAGTATCCTTTAATTCCTTTGACAGATAAGCGTCCATCTAACTCTGCCTTAAAAAAAACGTTCAAACACCCTGACTTCACCACTTTCTAGTGAAGAGAGTTTCACAGAATGACATTTCTCCTCATCTTGGTCTTAAATGGGAGATGCCTTCTTTTTAAACTGCGTCCCCAAGTTAAAGTTTCTCCCACAAGAGAAACATTCTTTCAGCATCTGCTCTGCCATCTTTTGTGGTTTTAAGATAAAAATCACCTTTTGTTCCTCTTCACTCCAAAGATCATATTGAATGGCAGTGTAGGTTTAACGGGTGAAAAGGTCTAAGTCTGCTCCCATCTGTTATATTTTTATATCCCAATACGTCTAGATTTTCATTTACTGTCCACACTCCACTTTTTCAGTTTACCCTAGCTTTAGAGTGCTCTCCCTAAACCACCCTGCGTTGCAGCCTTTCTCTCCTCCTTCAGCAGCTGGTATCTGGATCCATTTCCCCATCGCTAACTTCCCACACATTTCTCAATGTCCTCTTCTGCTGGTGTGGACAAAGCCAGAAGTCACACGTCACCAGGTTATAGTCCAACAGGTTTATTTGAAATCACAAGCTTTTGGAGCACTGCTTCTTCATTGGCTGAAGTGGAGGGAAGCACACAGGCCCAGAATATATACAGAGCGCCACTCCAAAAACTTGTGATTCAACTAAACCTGTTGGACTATAACCTGGTGTCGTGTGACTTCTGACTCTTCTCCTGGAAAACTGCTCAGAGGTGATCATTTTCACCAAGTGTTTTAATAAATAAAGGTTACTCCAGTTTAAAAGCCATCTCAAGATTAAAATTCTAGACTTCAGCAGAAGCAAAAACTGTTTTTTTTTAAACCATGAAATGGTGAGAAAATTTTTCATCCCTACTATTTGAAAATGAGCATTGACAAGAGCATGAATCCCAGTGCATATGGGAAGATTCTCAATGAATATGGATAAAATGCTTCTACAGCTGGAGGTAACCAGAGGATATCAGATTTAATGGAATTGGCAAAAATATCAGAGGTAACAAAATAAATGTGACATAGTGGGCTGCTGTGACCTGGAATACTGGTTCAGAAAGTTGCCTGAAGGGCAGTGGGGGTAGATTCAATAATTGTCGAAACAGAATCACGTACTTAAAAAGGAAAGAAAATGTGGAGATGTGGGGAAACAGAAAGGAAGTGTGCTAAAAGAGCTGGCACTTGCGAAAGGACGAACTATCTCCTCTTGTGCTGTAAGCTTTTCTGATTCTACGGGAAGACCCTACTACCCGACCAGTCACGGATCATCACTTCATCATCAGTGTCTAGAGCTACATTGATCCCTACACCAAGGAGGAGGTAACCAAAATGCAAAAACCCATTACCATCTTCTCAGGTAATTCTTTTCTTTTTGCCTTTGACACAGACTTCCCCACTGTATGAGGTAGGTATTGCTTCATATTTCAATAGTGTCACATGCTCTCGTACAGTACACAATACAGATCACATTGCAAGACCCATATTAACATTTCCAACTCTTTAAACATTTAGCATTTTACTATTGATGTAGGAGGCTGGAGAAAATTTCAGTTCATTCTTCCCATACTGTGATCAAAGAATGTTGTAACACCTCAAGCAGTTCTTCTACTCAAGTGATTGATTCATGCAGATGATATTAGAAATGGTTGTGCAGGTAAAACAATATTTAAAGCCACTGTATCAAATTTTGTGATCATCTCCCTGAAACTAGTGAGCAGACATTGCCGATATCTATATGATATTCATATTACTAGGGTCTAATAATCTGGCATTAAGAATATCAGTGGTTGTGTCTCCACTAGCTGAGGCTGCCCACACTCTGGACACCTCCAAGGGATGAAGAACAAGCATTGCTGTTCCTGGTAATCTATACAGGCCACAAGATTAACTGCAGATTTATTGCCAACAGTAAAGCAAGTTTACATACCTCCAACTCTTGGTAAATTTGGAAAACTGCAATAATGATGATGATATTGACCTCAGCATGAACTAGTGACCACTCTTTGTTTTATAATGAAATTGTGGATTGTTGGTGAATATGACATTTGAGACTTGGGTCTGAAACAGCATCGTTTATCTCCTAACAAGACTACACCCTTAGTTATTTTAATCAACCTGTTCAGACATGTTCTGTCACACCTCCAAGTCAGGCAGGAGTTAAACCCAAACTTTCTGGCCTAGAGGTAGAGACGCTACCACTGCATCACAAGTCTCTAGGCTCCATCTTTAAGTTTATCTCTCAGATAGGTGCTGTAAACAATGGACTTAAATACTCAAATCATAAGGACAATTAGGGACTCATTACTGCTTGAGATTACATCACATGGGATATACAACACAGAAATAGGCCATTTGGCCCCAACAGTCCATCTGGTGCTTCAGAATCCACTCATTTTTCATCATCTAAGTCCATCTTCATTAGGCTTTATTCCCTTCACCCCTCGTGTTTGTCTCGTTTCCATTTCCACAGGTAGACCACTAACTTCAGCCACCTGGTGTGTTAGTGACTTCTACATTCACACTATGACCACATCTTCTCCTAAATTCTCCGTTGGATTTTTTGAGTCTGTTGCATATTGATGGAAAAGCTCTGCACATTTTCTCTGTATCAACTCTAGCAAAATCTGATTAATTTCAAATACCTCTAGATCAACCCTTAGCCTCTTTTCAAGAGAAAAAAAGATCTAGTCTATCACTCTTTTTCTGAAATGTGAACTCTCGTATTTCTGCAAGATCCTTGTGAACTTTGTTTGCTGTCTCTTCAGTCTCTGCACCCTTTATTTAATATGACAACCAGAATTGCATGCAGTACTCTAACTTTAATCTCACCTGTCTAATTAACACAGGTTTAGCAAGATTTCTTCAGTTTTCATTTCTAGTGTGTTATATTATCAGTAGAAAGACAGCGCAGGAAAAAAAACCATTCATTTTTCAAATGGTTAGTTCTGCTTTATCGGTATGACATCTGTGAGGGATACACTCAAAAATGTTATAATATTAAATACATATGTGAAATCTATTAAGTTCCTGAACTGTCCTCTGCCAATTCTGTAATGCTGGAGAACATCCTGTATATTGTCTCCCAAGGAGAAAGATTAATAATTCCACAGAAGTTCTACAACTGACTACCCCTGCTGGTGAGCATTCAGCCATTCTGATAGGAGAGCTAAACATTATAACTGCACTCAGGGATATCCACAAACACCACCATGGGAGAATCAGTTCGTTTATAGATAATTCTGAAGATGCTGCTCATACTTCAAATGTCACATTTCAAATGTCATCCAATACACTGATTGCCAACCTGAATTTCAATCACTCTCTCAAGCAGTGAAATATCCAACATCCTCTCTGGGGCAAAACCTACACACATGGCAAAAGGTAGGGAGAGAGAAGTGTATGTAGGGAGTGAGTGGAAGGTCAGTGGGATAGGACAGTCAGTGCAATGAACATAATAATATTGCGTTTTACATCCAGAGCAGTACACAGGAAAAAAATAGTGTAGGCCTCATCTTTTTAATGGATGGTTAACAGACTTGTATTCTGTACCTAGGCAGTTATAAGTTGGGAATCCTTATCCAGTAAATTCAACAGCTTTAACTAGGTTATTGCCTTGATCCTTGTAACGAAGCTGTTCAGTTACCTTCCTGAAGGAAAACAGCTTTAACCCTATAATGGATCTCAGTTACAAGGTTCAGAACGGAAGACACTGTGACTTGACTTCAATATACGAATAATCCCTTTATCTCCTTCTTTGGCCACATTTCACCACTTTCTCACTGTTCCCCTGATGCTGTATGTCCCTGCACACAATGTCATGTCTCAGAGCCCAAAGGCACAGCTTGTCCCTGCTCCCTTGGTTGGTCCTTCTTTGCAGACTGAGTCTCTCGATCTGCAGATCCCTCATAACCTCCCTGCTTGGTTTCAAAACCCTCCTGACCATGTCTTTGCTGGTCACTATCTTTTCCATTCTACTCACTATCCACCATGGCTTCTCTGTTTTGGATACCTCCTAGAAGTTTCACTCATAAAATTAGAGTTATTGCTGCTATTGACAAACACATGCTCCCTGACTATCGTACTTAAGTCAAGGGTAAACACAAATAACAGGCAATCAGAACAAGTGCTATAAAATCTTATTGTTTATAAGGAATTCCTAGCTGCTTAATTTCTCATGTTCACACTAGGAACATAAGCCTTTGCTGCTCACAAGCAGATGGTTTAGTGACAACAGTTATTGCAGATGCCAGATTAAGCCTCTTGAGAATTTTTACACTGAAAACAATTTAATGAATAAGTGTTTATGGCACTCGCTATGGAACTGAGTTCTGAAAAGTGGTCATTCTTAAAGTGTTGACCTGATATTCTGAAATATCTTTGTGATGCTTATATTTGCATTTCAATTGAGGGGTACAACTAGCAGAAAGATTACTCTTAAACATTGACTGACGATGTCTATAGGTTCTATTTTCATTTCAGATTTCTCTCAGTTTTTCTTTTTAATACTCATATGAAGATACAACTGATGAATTTGAAATCTAATGAAACAAAAGGGGATGTGACCCTCCTTCTACCAAAGGCCATGCGCTCCAATAGATTCTTTGCCATCACAGACTGACTCATACCCCTCCTCCTCCTCAGCCTCCTCCCATATGTTCTTCTCACTTAACTGTCAGGTTCCAGTAGGTGTGTTAAGATTGTGTTTTCAATGCAGGATTGCCAGCTACTTCTTAACGGTGGTAAAACGTGCTTTTTAATTACAGTGTTCTCAGTGCCTCTCAGTCTGGGTCCAATAAATTTGATGGTAACATACATTTGAAGAATATTAATTACTATGTTGGAGGATGAATGTTACAGTTGTCGCTAGTTTGTTATAACGGTGTCATCTTGCAGGGATATCTGTCTTTGAATGGTACTAAATGCTTTGCACAGTATCATGTATAAAAAACACAATAAACTGTTCAATCCTAATCACTGAAAACCTACTGGGAAAATAAGAAATAAGCCAATAAAATGCAGACTGTTTAATTAGTTTAAATTCTGTTATTGTCGTTTTGCTTTTAGTGTGAAGTTCACTGCTGTCAGTCTTGGAGATGCCAGAGAGGTCTGCACAGAGGTGGGATCAGAGCAGAGACAATGTAAACGAGCATTTACATACTGAAATTAAAGCAACAGACACCTGCACTCCATCCATCCTGAACCCGATCCAGTAAATTCACAGCCTGTTGATCCCCTCTGCTCAGTGGTAAGATGCTCCCTGCATTGAGAAAATGAATCTACTCAGCAAACAGATGTCTGTCTTTTATCAACTAAATTGTGAGGGGTGGAAATAATGTTGTATTAAAAATTAACTAACATCAGATGAGGGTGCTTTAATGGGCAAATTACATTACCAACGTAGCTCTGACATGATGCTAGTACGCTGACAATATCACCCACTCTAAATATGGACAAATAATCAACACTTTGATACCAGAAGCCCAAGTATCAATAATTTGAGCAAGTTTCTTGACATATACACTATGTCATGGAATGCAGTTTAATTCCCACTATGTGCAGATTTTTACAGTATTTCTAAAGATTAAAGTCGGATGGTTTTTGAACTCTCTACATGTTGCAGGAACTACTAGATTCTACCTTCAGGTTAAGATGCAAATACATCTCCTCCTGTTTAGTTGGTATTTCTGGTGTAAGAGCAGAGATTGTTATTCACAACCAAAAGATGAATGTGTGTTTCTGGGTTTGGACTTTTTACTCTGAAAGTTTCTGATGCTGCTATCCGCTGGCTTTTCTGTTTGTTAGTTATTGATGGAAGAATTAATGATATACAATGATAAAAGTGAATATCATGTTTTTGGGCCGTATCTCTCAGTTCAAATCACCAATTCCCGATTTCAATCCCTGGAGGAGAACCGCAGTTTAGCATTTCTGAGCCATTTCTAACTACTTCTGTAAATCCCTGATGGTTGATTGAGATGAGGAGCAGGTTTCCAATCCACGACCTTGAGAAAATAAAGAAGGAAAGCATTGTATTGTTCTCTCCATGTACAGTATACATACAGTAAGGGTCTCTGTTAACTTGTATTTTGGAACCATCTCAAAATTTTCCCTCTGGATCCCAATCTGCAAATCAGAATAAATCATTTACAGAGAATGTTCTTTTTGCTACAAAACCTGCAAAGAATTACAGTTGTTGGGGGGGGGGAGGGTGCTGTAAGAGGGAGCAGTACAGGTAGGAGGAAGGAGGAAGGAGGAAAGAAACTAGGCCAGTGAAGCTAAAAGCACTGTTAAAAGAAGCTGTGGTTTTGAAGGGTTTCAATAGCAAAACAGAAGGGTTGAAGGTGAGCACTGGGGAGTGCAGGGGGATGACTGTAGCTGTGGGAAAAGGACACAGGCCAGTGTGGTTCTGAATGGTCCACAGATATTACAGTGGTTATGTTACTTAACAGCAGTGTGGTTAAATTGTGTCATTCTTTGGGGAAATCTCCATGCTATTCTCAAATGCTGTTAAATTTGGGTCAGAGGTAGGATGCTTAAGAAGGCATTTAGCACGCTTGCCTTCATTGCTCAGGCCATTCAGCATGGGTGGGACATCACGTTGAGGTTGCACAGGACATTGGTGAGGCTTCTTCTGGAGTATTGTGTGCAGTTCTGGTTGCCCTGTTATAGGAAGGATATTATTAAATTGGAGAGGGTTCAGAAAATTTGCCAGGAGTGGAGGGTTTGAGTTATACATAAGAATAAGCTGGGATAACAAAGTGTGGAGCTAGAGTATCGTAGCAGGCCAGGCAGCATCAGAAGAGCAGGAAAGCTGACGTTTTGGGTCAGGACCCTTCTTCAGAAAATTTCTGACCCGAAACGTCAACTTTCCCGCTCCTCTGATGCTGCCTGGCCTGCTGTGTTCCTCCAGCTCCACACTTTGTTATCTCCGACTCCAGCATCTGCAGTTCTTGCTATCTCTGGATAGGCTGGGACCTTTTTCACTGGAGTATGGAAAGTTGAACGGTGACCTTATAGAGGTTTATAAAATCATGAGGGGCATGGGTAAATTGAATAGCAAGGCTCTTTTCCCAAGGGTGGGCGAGTTCAAAACTTCTGGCATATTTTTAAGCCGAGAGGAGAAAAATTTAAGCAGCACGCGGGGCAAGTTTTCCACACAGAGGGGGTTCGTTTATGGAATGAACTATCAGAGGGAAGTGGTGGATGCAGGTATAGTTACAATGTTTGAAAGACACTGCGATAAGTACATGAATAGGAACGGTTTGGGCCAAATGCAGGCAGGTGGGACCAGTTTACTTTGGGAAACATGGTCCAACCAGTTCATGCTGACCAAAGGGTCCGTTTCCTTGCTGTGTGACTCTACAACTCTCCTTTTACACTGGGCTTTGATGATACATAAATTTGCAAGAAAGAGTCCGAAAGCAGTGTGGCTCTGTTGAGCAACTGTGTTTAAAGTGTTTTTACCACAGGGACAGAGGTATGGACATCTTCAAACATGACATAAAAAACAATTAACCTGAAATAGCCTCTACACCATTGACTTGATGTCTCCAATGAGAAACATAAAAATATCAAACTTTATTCATTACACTGGAGGACGCCAACCTTGTTGGTGCATTTCAAATTTTATTTTCCTCTTGGGTCCAAACAGCAAATTTCAGAAAGCGAAGGGGTTGCCACAATAGTAATCATGAATTCCATTAAAAACAAAATTCAAAAGCAATAAGTTGATCATTGAAATGAGCAATTGGTAGAAATGACCTTAAAAAGTACCAAAATAATAAAGTCAAGTTTTGTATTTTTGGTTAAGAAGCAGCACTTGATATAGTGAGATAGACAGGGACCGGAGTGGGGAGGTGTGGAGAAAGAGAGAGAGAGAGAGAGAGAGAGAGATTGCAAGAGAAAGAGAGAGGGAGAGGGAGAGAGAATCAGCTCCAATTCATGGTCACCGGGACGGAGTTGGTGACTGGGTCCAAACTAACAAGTTAGATTTAACTAACACAGACCTCGGGTCCCCCCTGCACTCTGAGCTGCCCCCAGTGGAATTCACATGAGAGTGTGGTTGACTTTCAGCCTGAAGTTCCTTCTTCTCATGGTCTGCTTTTGCTGTCTTGCCCTCCCCAGTCCCATTCAACACTCATCCTGTAACCCTCTCTCTCTTACCTTGTTCTCACACTTTTTCACCCTCCCCTCCCCCCATACCTCCCATCCCTCTGTCTCTGATACCTCTCCCCTCTTCTTTCTTACTCCGGTTCCCTTCAACTTCAAGAAAATAATCCACGGGGCTTTGCACTCCAAATATTTACCTGCACTATTACCTCATCAGCAAACATTTCATGTTGAAATGAAAGTGGTTGTGTTTTTATTTCTGGAGAGATTTAAATACAGTTTGATAAAAGTTGGTTTCGTTTATAAAAATGGAATGTAAGAAAAATCAGCAGTGACCTGGCTGCCTATCATTCTCCTCACGACTGCCTCAGCCTGATTCACAGTTTCCCTCCTCCATATGACTCTCACTGCCGTCCCCTCGTGGTGCAACTCTGGTCTTGTATCCCTTCTCCCCAAGTCATAATCTCCCTGGAGGTCTCCTATCACCACATCTGGCTGCAGCTTCACTGCCATGGCTCTTGGCCTCAGCCTCATCATGTCCTGGGCCTCAGGCCACTTGCAGCCCAAGGCCCTGGGTCTCTCGGGGCTCTAGGCCTTTTGTCCCACGGGGCTCCTCCAATCACTGACTGGTTCTCTCCCACAGTTGCTGACAAGCTCACCAGCAATCCTGCAAGCATGGGAGAAAAGAGCCTTCTGATTGGAGGAGCAGCTCCTGGTTATCCTTACCTGTAATTAAAACTGCATTTCAAATAAAACATTGGCTTGAAAAATTAAAACATTTCAAAAAAAAACTTACATATTACATCATTTTTTCCTGGCCTATTACCCTGCTCGATGAGGTAAAGTAATTGTCAATAATGGGAACTCTAATAATGAGCTGTAAGCTTGTCTCCCATTAAAGCAGACATTGGGTTCTGGTGGGTCGTATGTGACTTCCGACCACAGTTCAGGCAACCTCATATCGCACAATTCAGGCACTTACAAAATAACTTCATTTATGAGCATCTAGAGGCAAGTTTTGGATTTAAAAAATTAAACTTTATGAATTTGTCATAAACACTTTCATCCTAAAGCAACCCTGCAGATCCCTGGGGAAATTATTCCAAGAGCTGATTCTGAATTCTCAGACTGGTCAGTCTCCACCTTCACCATTTGGGAGGGTATAAGGGACAGAAAAGCAGCTTATAAAAGTAACTCCGTGATCACCTTCCCTTTCTACTAGAATTGAAAAGCCATGTCAATGATGTTGAGTGATCTTTGTCATTACCTAATCAGCGAAGACGAAAATGTCCCTGAACATCTTTTAAATTCACCTTTTGAAATACCTCTAACTAGATAGTTAACAATGTTGGTGCATTAATCCTGCTTCCTCTGCCAATAACTGTTGCTAAACAAGGGTTGAAGACCTCAAATGGATTAGAAAATCAGAGCTGGGAATTTTGAGTATTATCTAGTCTCATGGTTGGTACACATTTGTGAGAATATAATGGACGTACATAACTGGCTGATAAGATAACAGCTGAGGAAATCAGACATCTTCATAAACATGTGTGGTTCACACTCCTCAACTGAGCAGATGCTAAACAAATGCCTTAATTCACTGTGTGATAATGGATATGATGCACATTAACACAATTTATTTTCAATGTCAATTGCTTCTATTTGAAGTGCCCTGTTGTGATGTTTTTAATATTCTTTGCAGGCACGGATTATAGAATGCTCTGATGTAGAACCTGCTGTAGCAGGGTGGAGCACACAGTGAATTTCAGCAAATATCTATTTAACATGTACACACAGATTGAAGGCAGCCATTTCATCAAACAGCTCCGAAATGGCCTACAGGTCTGTCCATGCAGGGTTATGCCACACATGCAGCATGCAGTCAGCAGTGATTAGATTGCATTGTACCATACCACGCTTTATCATAGAAGTAATGGACAACATCCTCAACTCCTTGCATCAGCCAATGAGAAAGGAGAGACAGAGAAAGACAAGGACATGGGTAGTGACATCACAAATGATGAACCTTATTAATCAAAGCATTGGAAAACACAGCAGTTACCAAAAAACATTAACTGACCTTTAACCTGGGAAATTTCCATTTTGGAAGCAAAAGAGTTTGTATTTATATCTCGACATAGCGCTGTGCAGGATGGTAAATCCTCCGCTGTGTACCGCTTACTACACAGAGATGACTGTACGACGTAATTCTCAGTACATACTACCTACAGTGTGACGTGCTGTCTGGTATTTTAAGTTCCCCTGTTGTTGTATAGAGGTCACCAATACACTAGTAATAGTTTATTTTACTGTGTTTTTTAAATTATTTTTATAAAAGATGTCTTTTATCCCCTAAGTGGAGAGGTTCATTGTGTATTGTGCATTGTGTTAGTGTAAAACACCCTGAACAATGTATTATTGCATACTGCACAGGTCTCACGCAATTACAAAATACATTAACGATTTCACATCACCTGGAAGTTGGATCATGGGACATTATTTCTACTCGTTATTGACAGTATTATTGGTTAGAACGGAGCATAAACAATGAGTTGTCCACCTCCAACTTCTCAGTGTGGAGTGATCCAGCATTTCACTGTCTCACATATCTTTACATCATGGAAGTAAAGTTACTTCAGTTGAGATATTTGTTTAAAAAGCTTCATTTGGGAAGGAGTCAGCAACTGAATATTTTGATCAGTGATGCTGTGGGGATTCCTAAGACATAAACAGTGTTGGAGTGAATTTTGCAACTTCACTTTTACTGTTCAATGGATAATTTACTTTCTCCAAACTAACAATGTGATCTCCTCACTATGCTAATCCCTCAAGCCATTTCACTTTGATATCCAGTCGACTTCACTTAAATGAATATCTGAAACTCATAGAATTGACTAACTACAACCTTTTCTCCCCCAAGTTATTCACTAACCACAGCCAAGAAATGGCTCAGGAGCCGGCACCATGAACTCCGTCAATGTTGTCCGGTTCTGAGGAAGGGTCACTGGACCCGAAACGTAAACTCTGATTTCTCTCCACAGATGCTGCCAGACCTGCTGAGCTTTTCCAGCAACTTCTGTTTTTGTGTCCGTCAATGTTGTGTTGAACTAGCTGAGAAATGACATGTTCGGTCCTAAGTACAAACTCACTCCTTCAGTCCCCATTCCTCACTGACTGGGACATAAATCCCCAAGTCACTCCCTCTTGATATTTTGCTGTGAAGTCCTGTTGAATACATACATTTTAAGGCATCATGGGACAAGGTGATTGATACAGTTGCCTCCTCAAGACTGATTATTTGATGATCAGAAGTTAGAAAATTAAAGAGCGATGGCAATGAGAAAGCAATGTGCAATTTGAGAATCATTCCATTCAGCTGTTCACTCATATAAAATCTTATCATGTTTCTCAGACGTGCCTCTAAGCAGTTCATATTTCATGGATCACTTTGATGCGCAGTGCAGCCAAATATGGTGGCCATTTTCTTCACAGCAAGCTTCTGAATTGAGAATTAACCAATCAGTAGCAAGTGCAATTAATACTTTACAGCGAGTTTCTAATTAGTGATAGTCTCAATCAACACAATTTTCTGACAAGACAAAGTTTGAACAAGTTTTACGCTTGTTGAAAGTAGAAATTTAGGAACAACTAGATTACATTTGCCATTCCATTCTCCACAGGAACCTAATTGCAACTCAACTGTCACTAGGACCAGTCAGTAGACTAGAATACAAAAGTAGAGGAATTGATCATAAAGGTGTCAGGGATCTGGAACAGCAGGAAATCTCACTTCACAGCAGCTGATTCCTGAGAAAACAACACGGAAGAAAGGAAGAACAGATCACCTCACCACAGCCAGTTGGGGTACAGTCCACAGTTCTGGTCTCCATATTGTAAAAAGGAGCTAGAGAAGGTACAAAATTAATTCACATTATGACACAAGAACTAAGTCAATATATTAATCATGAAGGGCTAGAGCTCCTTCCTCCAGCAAAGAGTAGGCTTTAAGAAGTGCTTCTCCCACTGAGACCTCATCACAACCCCTCAGTGAAAACTGAGAGAGGGGTGGGGGAAGACAAGACCTGTGAGAGAGAAAGAATTAGGGTTTACATTGTTACTTTTCTAAACGAGTGTTATTATTTCCTGTTTTCGGGGAAGTACAATTAGTTTAAAAAAAAAGTTTTATGACACAGGTGTTTTCAGTCAGCAGTCCCTCAGTATTTACACATTATCTGGTCTAAGGTAACTTTACACTTTACGTAAATTCCTCATTGCCACTTTTGCCTCAGAGTTTGCAAGCTAAATATTTCAGCTCGCAATCCCACTTGGAGTTCTGACCTGCACATTAGGAAACCCTGGCTTAAGGTGACCTGAAATGGGTCTTTAAGATTACGAAATAATTTTTTAAGGTAGTTATATAGATGCTGTTTTTATTTTGGGAGAGTTGAGAGCTAGAGGGCGTAAATATAGTCTCCAGTTCTAGTCAACTGTCACCGATGTGACGCCTATTTGTCAAACATAAATACTGCAAAAAATCAACAGAAAAGGACAGTTTTTAAAAAAAATTCTTTTCATTGGTTTCATTTTATAATGAGCACTGATGACAAGGTTCAAATAAACAGAAGGCTAAACTCGGAAGGGTAGAGAAAGATAAAATTTCAGTTTCAAAAGCAATTAACACTTGGTTGGCAATTAAGTGCATAAGAAATTATCAAATTTATGGCTCAGAAAAAGGCCATTCAGCGTAAATGGTCAGTGCTAATGTTTCTATTCCACATAAATCTCCTTGTACGCCATCAGTATCCCTCTCATGGATCCATTATGTTTCACATTAAATGCATTGCTACTATTCACGACAATTGCTCTCGGTGGTGGTGAGCTCCATGTTCTCTCCCACTCTCTGGGTAAAGACAATTCTGCTGAATTTCTTAATGGATTTATTTCTAGGGGCCTAATCCCAAACTGGAGAGAGACGAATCCAGCAAAGCCATAACAGAGTGCTGTTAGCTGGGAGGGAAAGAAGACTGTGGGCTCTCCGTGCAGCCCTGCTGCTGTGTCACGTTCTTCCCCTCTTCTCCTGCTTCATACACAATTAGGCTGTTCATCATGGAGCCCAGCAAGCTAACAGCAATGCTTGTGACAATCAAATATTAGACAGTATCCACAGCAAATGGTGCTTCAATGAAACAAACCAGGCATTGCATTATACCGTCCAGAACTTCCAACTACAGTATCATCAAGTTTAAAAATTGTACGTGGAAAAAGAGTGGTAAGCAAAAAATGTCAGGCTTGAGACAAAAGCTGAGTGAGTGGATGAGGTTGGACAACCTTTGGTGCAAACAGCATTTGTATTATTGGGCTTTCCCCTCTCACCCTCATATCACTTTTGTGTCACATACATCATTCTAGCAGGCTGCAGTATAATCAGGCCTTGTAAGGCAGGGCTATTTGGTGCTGTCAGACTGCCCAAAATTAGCTCTTTGCATTTTAACAAAATCAAATCCAAAATGAAATAGACACACAACACTGTAGGAACTGATCACCATACAAGAAAAGGAAGAATAAAAACTTCACACGGCCAAACATCCTTTTCTGTACAGGCCCATGCACATAGTGAAAGGGGTTCTGTACAAGGCTGACAATCCATCAGAACCATATTACCACCTATGTGTCAAGGAACCCATGAGAACAGTCTCTCCTTTTACCTGTTAATGAGTATCTTCCAACATAGAGAGAGCAGTGTGTGCATGAAGTGTCAGAATGCTGCTTTCACAGGATCACATACATGTTTAGTGTAAAGTTACCTACGCCAGACAGTGTCTAGATACTGTGGGACCTCTGACTGAAAATTCGTGTGTCATAATGCTTTTTTAAAAAACTAATTGAGGTTCCCCTAAAACAGAAAAAAGAACACTCATTTAGAAAAGTGACAATGTAAACATTTACTGCTTTACTATAAGTAAAGTCACCATTAGTCCTACATTGGGCTCTCTCATTAGAGAGACACAACTGACGGTGGTTTAACCTGAGGGTCAACATGCCTCAGGCAAGGGGAGAGGTTGAGAAGGAATGATCTTTTGGGTCCCCATCAGAGGTCAAATGGTAGCACTCTTGCCTCAGAGCCAAAAGGTTGTTGTTACAAGTTCAACTTCAGAGCTGGTGCACAAAAATGTAGGCTGCATCGTAGCGCAGCATTGAAGAAGTTCTGCACTGATAGAGCTGTCATTGTTTTAATGAGGCATTAAATCAAATTCCCGTCTACTCATTCAGATGGATGTAATAGACCCCATGGCACTATATCAAGGAAGACAATGAGAGTTATCTCTCCAGTGACTTGGCCAGAGGTTATCCTCCAATCAATACTACAAGAATAGACTACCTAGCCATTTTCAGTGCAGTTTATGCAGATTTCCTTCGCATAGACTTAGCTGCTTACTTTCCAACATCACAACAATGAACATACACCTGAAGAGTTTCATTAACCGTCAAGAGCTTAGGGATGTCTGATGATTGTGAAAAGTTCAATGATGCACTGCAGATATTCACCGAAGCTTCTAAATAGCATATTTCAAATCCATGATCTCTACCGTCTAGAAGGATAAGGGCAGCAGGTACATATAAACACTACCTGCAAGTTTTCCTCCAAGCCACTCACCAACCTGACTTGGAAAAATATCTCCATTCTTTCTGAGTTATTGGGTCAAAATTTTGGAATGTCCTCTCTTGTGGCATTGAGGGTCTACCGAGAGAAAATGAACTACAGTGATTCAAGAAAGCAGTTCACCACCACCTCAAGGATAACTGGGGATGGGCAATAAATATTGGGCCTAGCCAAAGATGCCCACATCCAATGAATGAATAAGAAGAAAGGTCTGATTTCAGAGGGAAAACAACTAGACCTTCTATAAATCAACTGCTAATCTGCAATTAATTAAACTGTCAGAGTTAAATCTTGCAATGTAAAAATCAAAGGCATTATAAAATAACGTAAATGAATATGAATTATATACACATCACATTTATTATAAATCCTAATCATTACTGAATGACATCCTCCTGCTGTATGTTCCTACGGCAGTTATCACCAAAACAAAGAAATTAAGCGTAAGTGAAGTAAAACCGAATCTAATCTCAATGTATACTGTACATAATATTTCTGTAAATCTAGACATATTACTAAAAATAGAGTGCACATGGACACCTCCTGGATGCAGTTCCTAACTGCTATTTTATTTCGATCACTGAATTATGAAAACATTTAACATTGAAGCTGTCTATGTAAATTTCATCTCGATAGCCACACTGCAAACAGGTAACTGTGATAAAGCAGCGTGTAGATTCTAGCTCTTACATGTGCCATGGAACTTAACTGCTGTATTGTGAGCATTTGATGAGGTCTTACAAAATTCACAGAGAGTTGACAGTAATCACAAGGTACTCTCTCATTAGTGAGTGGCAGTAGGTGACGTCATGAACAATCAAAAATGAAAAATTTCTATCCGATCCACAGCGGTTCTCTCTCTTTTATCCTAGAGCTATTAATGCAGCATCAAGTGGATTATTTATAAATGTCTTTTTTCTCTGGCCCTGTGCCTGTCAAATTGTTCGGAACATTAGCCACCTGTTGGGCAAAGCCATTGGTTTTTAATATCTACTTCAAATTTATTTCTCAACTATTAAAAATTGATGCCCTCTCTGGTCCTACAGACTTTAAAGCAACGCTCAGGGTTTATCTTATCTATTCTATTTAATATTTCATCTACTTCAATAAATTATCTTATTAATTCCTCCTTTAGATGCTAGAGATTATGCTTCTCTGATCTTTCCTTGTAGTTCATCCTTTTTATGTTCAGAACGGATCTTTTTTTTTCTGCAGCTTTTCCAATGCACTGTACTATTTTAATGGCTTGGTCATCAGAATTGAGCAGACTATTCCTTAGTGGACATTGTAAAGCCTGGGTATACTTTCGTAAACAAAGATTCCAATGCTCTGGCTTGCAGTGTAGTTTTTAGCTGACATTGTCATCCTGGCTAGAAAGGAAGTGATGCACCTCCCTCTTGCTGAGGTCAGGGTCAAACCTGTTTGTTATTCTGAAAGTGATTGAAAGAACATCTCAATGTTTTACTTCCTGAGCAAGCTGTGTCTGCAAGACTTTGGAGACAATCATGTGTGAGGAGTGAACTGCTATCCCTTGCCAGAGCCTCAAAGCAACGGACTCTGGAACATCCTAAGCTTCAGGAGTTGACCACTGGTGAGGATGCTTCCTTTTGGAAACCAGTCTCTGCAGAGAAATCTATTACTTTCTTTTTCTCTTTTCCTGGAGAGAGAGAAAAAGTGTATGTGTACGGGAGTGTTTCAGGAATATTTAGAGTGATAAACATTTATTCTATATTACTGACTATGTATGTTAGCTAACTATTGAACCTTTGTTAAATAAGTTTTGTTTTGATAATAGACCCATAATCTTGTTTATTAAAGAATGTCATAGATATGTGTTTGGTTTAAAACCTGACATTGAGGAGGTATTTAATTGGCCATTTTGGTAACTGGAAGAAGTATTATTGTATGCTGGCCCCGTAACTTGCTTTCCTTCCTATCTTCATATAAGCAGCAAAACCGGCAACAATTTACTTAGTCCTTTCATCCAAGCCATTAACTCACCATCCTGTGTCGGAAATATATCATCGTACCTTTGAGTGTCACTGGGTCAAAATCCTGGAATTCCCTCTCTAAGGGCATTGTGGGCTACCTACAGCACATGGACTGCAACGGTTCAAGAAGGCAGCTCACCACCACCTTCTCAGGAGCAACTAGAGACTGGCAGTAAACGCTGGACCAGTCAGCAACACCCATATCCCATTAATAAAATTTTTAAAAACAAATTTACATAGATTGTACATAATTAAACCCCAAACTCTAATCCCTGTACAATCCACTTATTACAAACCTGATAAACATCCATATATCCCAGCTCTCTACGAATCAACTCATACTTCTACCTACAACATCAGTTAACAGTGGAACTTTCACAAATGTGCTCAGACAGTCCAAGTAATCATGTTTCAGAAAGTTTCAACAGTATCTATAATCTGTTGAATATAACTGGAGCTGTTCGGCAAGTAGGCTCTTTTTAAATATATGCTCACTGCTGTTATGAATGAAACTCGAACCATGTGATTACAGCGCCTGACTGAAGATGATAGCCTGGCATAAATATCAAACCCTGATTTCAAATTAGAAACATAGTGATTATGTCTCAGTTGAAGGGAGGAGTGGCAGTGAAGGCAGTGCTCAGCTTTATCTGCACAATGTTTCCAGTCAAACACAGCTGGCAAATATCCAAATAGTGAGGCACAAAAGCAAACAAAAATATATGTCCCATACCTGGACCTCATTAATTTTAAAAAAAATCACAGTTTTGTGATCTGTCACAGAGATTTTGACTTACTTTGACCATCCTGTAACCACTCCCTTTACTAGCCACCTGAATTGCCCCACCACATTACTCTAAAGTAATTGTTCTAGTTTGCCACAACTCTATTATTGATTGGGAGAGATCCTGCATCCGCACTGCACAAGTTAAACTTTTTTTTTTCTCAAATATATCGGTTTTAAAAGCCAATTTATTTGAAATTTTGAGGGATCTGGATGTTCTTGTGCATGAAACACAAAAGGTTAGTTTGCAGGTGTAGCAAAAATTAAGGCGGCAAATGGGATTGACCTTCATTGTTAGGGTTTGGAGTTTAAAAAAAGAGAAGCCTTGTTACAATTGGACAGGTTGCTGGTGAGGCCACATCTGGAGTAGTGTGTACAGTTTTGGTTCCTGTGTTTAAGAAAGGATGCATTGGATTTGGAAGCAGTTCAAGAGATTCACTAGGCTAACTCCTGGGATGAATGGACTGACTTAGCAAGAATGGCAAAACAGGTTAGGTCTTTCATTCATTAGCATTCAGAAGAATGAGAGGTGATCTTATTGAAACATACAAGATTCTGAGGGGCTTGATGTGGTAAATGTTGAGAAATGGTTTCTACTAGTGGGGAACTGGGGTCATAGTTACAGAACATGTGGACACTCTATTAAAGTTCAGATATGAAAGAATTTCTCCACCCAGAGGGTTGTGAACGCCCAGAATTCTCAATCCCAGAGAATTATGGAGGCTAGATCATTGGAAGTATATAAGACTTTTCATATATCAGTGAATTGAGGGCTGTAATGAGCCTGCACAAAAGAGGAGTGAAGACAAATCCGCCATGACCTTGGCGGGGAGGGGGGGGGTGGTGGTGAGATTTCTGCTTCTGTTTTCTTAAATTCTTAAGAAGCAGTCCATGAAGCAGCTGGACAACATTCAGAGTGTGCTAACACGTAGCAAGTCATTCCACACAAGAGCTAGGCAGTGACTATCTCCATTCAATGGCATTGCCACCGCTGAATCACTCATTATCCACATCCTGGGGATTAACAATGACCAGAAACTGAAGTGGACTGGCCCATATGAACTCTAAGTCAGTCAGAAACTAGGAATCCTGTAACAACGAAAAATTAGGAGATCGAAGTTCTCTTCCCTACTTCTGAGCCAGAAGGCCCAGGTTCAAATCTCATTTGTCTTGGACATGTGTCATAACTGTCTGAACAGGTTAATTAAAATAAAAAGAATTGAGTTTTCTTGATTTAGTCTCGTCCTCTATTTCTATTGTTGTTACGTTGTTCCAGTCAGTGTTTTTAATAAAACAAAATACCACAAGAACTGCTGATGCTGAAAATCAGAAACAAAAACAGAAACAGAAATTGCTGGAAAAACTCAACATTTTGTGTCCAGTGACCTGCTGAGCTTTCCCAGCAATTTCTGTTTTTGTTGTGGTTAATGTTTTTAACTAGTTGTGTGATTTCATTTGTTGACTGGATGATTTGGTGGTGGGTAACAAAAAGTTTGATTTTTGTATAGTTTGTCAAGCGGGTGATTTAGTGGTGAGTTTTTAAATTAACCATAAGAGCTGGGTACCTACCCCTGGTGGTCAGTGTTTGATCTTTGGTATTTATTGATTAGTTAATTGGTGTTTTACTAGTGAGTTATTAAAGTTAAAGAAAAAATTGGGTTCTTCTTCAGTGGGTATTGGTCCGAAGGCAAAGGTGAAAACTGGTATTTGAGGTAAACTATAGTAAACCCCTTCTAAATCTCTGAAAGTCATTTGTGGCCAAATTCAAATATGGATATGGGCATGTTAATACTTCCTTATTAACAGCATTGAGAGTTACCTACTCCACACAGACTGTAGCATTTGAAAAAAGCAGCTCACCACCACCTTCTCCAGAGGAGTTAGGGATGGACACAGAACGCTGGCCAAGCCATTGATGCCAACATCCAATAAACAAATAACGAAATGAAAGCCCATTGATGTTACAGTGTCAGTCCTGTTACAAACATGCAACCTGTTAACCACAGTACATCATTTCCAACAAATCCAGTGTTTGGCAACTTATCCGTATGATTAGGTTGGTCACTCAATTAAATTTTGCAGATGCCAAGTGATTCTACAAGCTACAAAGAACATTTGGTATTCAGTTAGGTTATTGGATTGTATTTTTTTCTGTTGGATTGTATTGTTCTCAGTTGACACAGTGCTTCCAAGTCTCTTAGTACTTCATTACCACAGCTTCCAGAAACAAATGTTTGACAAGCAATTATTTGGACAGCATATTCCCTTCTGGACATTATTCTTCCAACATATCAGGCATCAAAAGCAAGTGTTTTAGTGTCTGTTGAGTATAAAAAACAGTCTAAGCATTTAAACTGTGCATTGTTTTTTAAGAATGGTGCAGATGAGGTGAAAATTGAATTGAGAATGACGGGTCTATAACTATTTTAGATTCAGCTGCAACTATTCTCCAAAACAAAAACTGACATATCGAGTGTTAAGAATGTTCTCCATTTTTTAAGTAATTCCAAAGAATTCATTACTTGTAACTGCTGCCAGCAGTTTCCCTTTCAGGATGTCAGCAGTATTCTAATTGGAGATACCATGTCTTAGAATCTAAAAACATTGTTTTAATAATCCTAAATACATCATGTTGGTAGACCTGCGTCAGTAAGTATGTTTCAGTGATGAAGCAGCCTACAATCTCCACCAGGATTTAGAAATCAACCGCTCATGTGCAGGAACATAGCTACTACTGGATACAATTGATTAAAATAGTAATATCATTCTGTAGGCCCAATGAAACTGAACATAGCTTTGCTTTATTAAAAAATCCTTCCATGAAATATAAACATTGCTTGTTAGGTCAGCATTTCATGCCAATTGTTTATTGGATATTGGCATCAATGGCTAGGTCAGTGTTCAGTGCCTATCCTTAACTGCTCTGGAGAAGGTGGTAGTGAGCTGCTTTCTTTAACTGCTGCAGTCTATGTGGAATAGGTAACTCACAATGCTGTTAATAAGGGAGTATTAACTCCTTTGAGAAGGTGGTGGTGAGCTGCCTCCTTGAACTGCTGTAGTCCACATGCTGTAAGTAAATCCACAATATCATCAGGGAGGGGATTCCAGGATTTTGACCCAGCAACACTGAAGGAACGGTGAGATATTTTGGAGTCACGATGTTGAGTGACTTGGAGGGGAACTTGTAAGACGTGGCATTCCTTTGTCCTTTCAGATGATAAAGTCAGGGTTTTGGAATAGTCTGCAAAGAAGCATTGTTGAGTTTGTGTCTCAAATGTGGAAGAAGTGAACGATGAAGACTGGTTTGTCCTTACTATCTTTGAAGCTTCTTGAGTGTTGTTGGAGCTGCACTTGTCCAGGCAAGTGGGCACTATCCCATCACACTTCTGATTTGTGCCCTGTTCAACTGTGAACAGGCTTTGGGAAGTCAAGTGGCAAGTTACACTCTGCATAAATCCCAGCCTCGACTGCTCTTGTAGCCATTGCATTTATATGGGCTGGATTCTCTCTTGTTGGAAATGGCAACTGATTAGCATAAATGCTACTTGCCATTTGTCAGCCCAAGTCTGGATGTCGTTCAGGTCTTGCCACACATAGACACAGACTACTTCAGTATCTGAGGAGCCGTGAATGGTGCTGAACATTGTGCAATCATCAGCAAACATCCCCACTTCTGATGATGGAGGGAAGGTCATTGATGAAGCAGCTGAAGATGTTTGGGTTTAAGCCACTACCCTAAGGAACTCCTGCAGAGATGTCTTGGAGCTGAGATGACTGACCTCTAACAACCACAACCATCTTCCATGTTAATAAATTGGGATTAGGATGAGGTTGAGGCTTATTTTGTAAAATGGGATCCAAAGACAAAAAATATATCATCCTCAGCTGAATGACAGCATTCTTTACCAGAATGGAAATTTCAATTCTATCCAATGTCTACGTCATTTCTTTGGGTGAGAGTAGTAATTACAAATACAGGCTGCTTTGTGCTGTTGACCTATTCTTGAGTTGGAATAGTGTCAGTATGTCTAGCTTGTAGGAAGATCTTTTATTCACAGCAGCTCATTACATTCACAAGTCCATAATATAGAATTCAATAAATTACTTTGATAACTATCCAATGCAGTTACAAAAATAAATGCAACAGCCAATTTCAATCAGTCCAGTCTCTGTGATTTAAACTGGCTTTTGTACACTGTTCTGATGAGAGGTCATGGACATAAAACATTGACTCTGTTTTTTTGCTCCACAAATGCTACCAGACCTGCTGACTATCTCCAGTATCTTCTGCATTTATTTCATATTTCCAGCATTTACAGGATTTTGTGTTTGTCTTTGTAAAGTTGGTCAAAGGATTATTGTTGGCCAGGACTGGAAGAGCTCCCTGCTCTTCTTCAAAAATGTGCCATGGGATCTTCTTTGTCCACCTGAACAAACAGCCGTTCAATGTCTCATCCTAAAAGCAATTCCTCCAAGACCGCAGCACTCCCTCAAGCTGTCACCGGAATCAGAGATAATATGTTTAAGTCTGAGTGCAATGTGAGTACAGATAGTCTCCTGTCTCAGAACTATGTGTGTGTATTAACTGCAATGAGCTGTCACTGAGCCTTCACAGGCAGCAGTAAGGGTTCTCTATCCCATCAATTTGCTGGATTTCAATCCTAAAGTTGAAATAAAAGTGGGGGCAAAGATTTGAGTGACAGACTAACCAAGGGCACTCAATCAATAAAGATAATGCTTCAACTTTGCAAACTAAAAAATATATAGCATTGCAGTACATTTCAATGTACTTCAAACCGCGAGTTATGTTTAAATGTTACCTTAACAAAACGGGAAGCTATTTTGCAATAAAAACGTTCAAGGGGATAAACGGACAATTACTGTATACCTGGGCATGTGCCCCATGCTGGAAGCCATTATATGAGGCATTCAAGAGGGCAAATGTATGACTATGTGTAGAAAAATAGTGTGCAAGGAGAAAAAGCAGCAGGTTGGTAGTGGATAATGATGTTCACTTAATGAGTGGTTGCAGGACAACGGGCGAAGGGCCTCCTGTGATTCTGTAGTGGTGCAAACCCTTTTGTTGTGAGGTTTTATGGCCAACCTAAGGGTCTGGTTTCAAGACAGACTGCTTGAGGAGAAGGGAAGGTCGAGAACGGTCTTCAGGCTCAGACATCTTTAGACTTCTGTTTAATATGAGATACAGCAGGTTCTAATCTTACTGTTACGTTGATCAGATGCTATGCTCTTATATGTACTTCTCTCTTAACCCTTTTTCACTTCAAATTAATTCTGCCCATGCAACTCTATGATGTCATTGTAAGGTTGCTCCAAGGTCCTAAAGCCCTTACACAAATTCCATCACAGTTATCACCAGCATCTGTGGGCAAAAAGCGCTAACCATGTGCAATGAATTATCAGAAGACTCAATTACAAGGCACCACTTACTAAGCGCATTGGTTACTTTGGACAATCGTCCTGACCAGGCTATAACTTTGATAATCAGCACCTTTTCAGGTGAAGCTTAATCGCTTCTCTTACTTACCCACTTCCTGTTTAAGTCTATCTGAAAGGCACGCAAGATAAAGGAGTAATCCAGGTTCTGAGGAAGGGTCACCGGACCTGAAACGTTAACTCTGATTTTTTCTTCACAGATGCTGCAGACCTGCTGAGCTTTTCCAGCAACTTTGTTTTTGCTCCTGATTTACCGTATCCGCAGTTCTTTGAGTTTTTATTGAGTAATCCAGGTGTACAATTTGGAATAGGCCAAGCTGCACTTTCAAAGGTTATACCACTGTTGAGATCGGTGATTTGAAACATTGGCCTAAAAGCTAACATTCCAGAGGCTATGAGTTCAAATTCTAGCATTGCAACATATGAAAAGGTATGAATTTTAGAAATGTGGCTATTTCTGGGCTAGCACAAAATTCTCATGACGCTGGGTTCCATTCTGTGACTAAATCCTATTTTCCTCAGGGTGACTAAGGATGGATTGCTTTACCAATATCATCCAAATCCTGAGGAAATATAGAAAACAAAACTATTGTCCCCAGTAATTATACTGCTAGGCTTGCTGGAGAAAACACTTCTTGCATTTTATGAGTTTTTTTTAAACATGAAACCAATAAATACCAAGTTATTTAAGTCACACCTTCATTTATATTTTCATAACTTCAAGTACAAGCGAGTAAATTGTATGGAAGCAAATTCATTGATACATTGCCAAAGTGACAACCATTAAATTGAATTGGAGCTTCTACTTTACAATTCTTTTATTCTGGTCTCTGCAGATTAATCAAAAAATCACACAAGCCAAATTCTCAATTTCAAGAAAATCCTTCCTGCTATGCACAACATCCCAATGCTCTGGATTACACTGAACCATATTTGAGATATCCTGAAATCTAACCAGGTTTTCAAAATATCTTCCAGGATAATGTTCTGTTGTCATGACTTGCAAAGAAGAAAGTCAAAATCCAAATTGAAGATCATAATAAAATTTGCTGACATTACAGGAAATCAGAAAATAAACGAGAATAATGGAGTTGTAAAATGATTTCAGGTTAAACACAATTGATAATCCATGTTCTTGTAGTTATATTAACAAGTCTAAAAAAGGAAAAATTACATTTGTGTTTTATACAGAAAATAGACATCAAACCACTGAATGGGTTATTGGTGAACTGTGACATTGGTTCTTCTTTAAGGCTAGGCTTAAAGATTTTAAATATTGCATATTTACGAAGCTAACAAGCTTCACATTTTGTCTCAATGATATTTCATCTTCAAAGATGACAGATGGTAATATTGGGGAAGATTTTCCTACTTTAGGATGTAGAACTCAGTGTTAATAATTTTTGGATTTGTACAGCTGCTTTCAGGGACTAAGTGGCCTATTCCTGTTCCTGGATTTTTATCTGTCCCCCACCAAAACCTTCGCTCAGTTTTCCAAATGCAAATACCTTCTGTAATGATAAGAACCACTGACCCTCCCTCTTCCAACACCATTGTACGACAGGCCAAATTGATAAATATTCCTTTCCCATGTACTATTGATCAGAAATAGATATTTTAAATATTAGCAATAACTAACTCACGGCAAAAACATTCAAATACCCAAGTGCTTAAACCAGACTGGCCTTACTATTAAACTTGTTAGGATCATTAATTTCTTTTACCAATCAGATGAATGGAGATTAGACCTCAAGGATGGTAACTACTGCTCTTAATGAAAACTAAAAAGAGCCCTTCTTGCTCAAATTCCCTGAATGCTTATGATGGCAGCAAACTAATAATAATTCATGCCCCCAAATGGTAAGCATGTTTAAAGTTTCACTTTCTAGATGTACACCACCATTTAAGACATTCAAAGTCAAAATTATCCAGTGAGCTCAAGTCATGAACTGACACACAATGACATCATTGCAATTATAATTAGTAGATTTCACGTTCCCAAACAGTACGTTGTTCAGGTCATCGGTCAACTAGAGCAAAACAATGTACCACAATTCCCACCTCTTCCATTCAGAATTCAGAGCTGTCCCTTCAACAGTTTAACAGAGATTCCTAACACTCGACCACATGCAATCCAGAGGCATTACCTTTACCACACAATCTACCTAGACAGAAATGCCTGTCCAACTGAAATGCAATCACCCCATCAGTTAGTAAATCTAGTATGTCCCTTCACTGCTTTCCACTGAAAATTCTGAATTTGGTTCACAATCTGAGAAAAACCTGAATTGTTTTCCGGCTTTATTGTGCAATAGCTCATCCATTTTGAGCCCATAGTGTGGAGCCGGAGACTTGAGCTTAAAAGGAACAGCAACATGAGCTTTTCCAACTCGCCAGAAATATTTGAAATAAATCAGAAAATGATTAGGGAAAGCAAATTAACCATGATAGCTGCTATCAATGAGCTACAGAATACACTGGGATTGCGTGCTTATAATTGACATGTTATATATTGGTACTTCTTTCAATCCATTCACAGGATGTGGCTATCTCTGGCTAGGCCAGCATTTATTGCCAAGGGGACAATTAAGAATCAACTAAATTGCTGTGGGTCTGGAGTTACATGTAGGCCGGACTGGGTAAACGGAGATTTTGTCTCCTAATGAGCATTCATGAGATTATTTCCCAGTAAGTAAAGCTTTTAACAACTATTGTGTAATGATAAAAGAACATTTAAACATTTCATTGTCTGTAGCTTTGGTGTGCTCCTTTGTAAGTTGTGAACTTTTAGGCTGTTCAATCAATACCAATATTATTCTGTCACAGAGATTGCACTCCTTCGCCATCCTTTTAACTTCTGAGTAGCTCAACATATTTGAAATTGCTGACTTAAGAACTATAAAGACATATATTCCAATCATTTTTACATTAACTACATTGTCTCCTAGTCAACAATTTAATTTATAAATAACAGGACTGAACTGAATCTTGGATTAACATAAGTAATAGTCACTCACAAGCATGCCTTAATCTCCATATAATGAATATAATTTTTAGGATGCAAGTTTTAATTCTGCTTTTGAAGAGTGGTTTGTCAGTGACTGGGGAAAGCATATAATTACGTCTTTCATGCAGGAAAACAAGTACAAGTTTTTATGTACTATCAACTGCCAAAATTTAACAATCAATATCTATTATCCGGTGAATGCAAATGATTATGGCTGTTATAAGTCTCTAAAATACTTGAGTCTATGTATCACTGGCCAGAAGACTGAAGCCCGTAAGTATAATTCAGTCAATGTCTTGGCCATCGCTTTAATCTGTTTTAAAATCAATGGGCAGCAAATGCATTTAGTGTCTTTCTCAGCTCTCCATTGCAACATACTCTGTTACCACAAGAAAAGGCTCATCTCCAGTCTTAGCATCAGGTCTCCAGCAGAGCTCCTCTAATGCTGGCGTCAATGTAACTTATCAAGAATTTATCACGTGAATGCGGCATGGTCAAAATTATAGCCCTCTTTCTTTCACATTAACTCCAAATTAGTCTTCAAGATATCTTCATTTATTATTTGGTGAGGTATTAATGATTATGTTTTTGGAATCCTCAGTTGAAGAAAAAGGACTACGGGTTGGAGGCATTGTACATTGTACATGGCATCATCGGACCGGATGCAATAGAGATGAAGAAACTGGGAGAATGGAATTAAGCTCTTGTGGCTGATGGAATCAAAGGATAATGGGGGAGGATGGAATCGGGGAATTGAGCACAATGATCGTATTGAATGGTGGAGCAGACTTGAGGAGTTGATGGCCTACTCCTGCTCCTATGTTTTGATGTTTATAGGAAGTGGTGTATGAGGAACTATAGTCGCGATAATTGTGGGAGACGGTGGATTATTAGTGGAAATTGGTGACAGACTATCCCCAGAAATTAAAACGGAAAAGTCAAGGAAGGGAAGACGAAGAGTTGGACCAGTTGAAGATGAGAGAACGATGAGAATTGGAAACAAAATTTATCAATATTTTCAATTCCAGAGGAGAGCAGAAGCAGCATCAATGCTGTTGTCGATATATCGGGGAAAGAGTAATTGGAGGTGTTCTGGGTACAACTGAAACAAGGAATGTCGCACATACTCCACAAAGACACCGGTAAGACTGGGACCCAAACAGATAGCTTGGCCATACCTCACAGGAAGTGAGATGAGTTAAAGAAGAAGTTGGTCAAAGCGAAGGCGAGCTATGTCAGGTAAAGGAGGTGACAGTGAAACGGGGCTGTTAAGCTTTCCTTTCAGGGAAGATACAGACATCCTTTAGACAGTCCTGATGGGAACAGGGTTAGACATGGAGAGGGACTGCACATCCGTGGCGAAGTGGGGAGAGAATGGACAAAGGAGCAAAAGTAGAGTCCCAACTGGCAGGAAGAGGCGAAGATAAATTTAACATGATTTGCAGCATGGCACACCAGGACCAGCACAAAAGCAAACTGAAGACCTTAAGAAACCATCAGGCTGACAAAAAAGAAAATGAGAACAGGGTGGCAGTATCTATTAAATGAATAATGTGTACTTGTACAGATATATTGAGAGTAACATGTGACAAAGTAAACAGTGGGGCCAGTGAAAGGTCCAAAAGAGTCAGCCAGTATATATATGGTTCCAGGAACACTCCACAGCTATTCTGAAGTTCAGTTGCTGTTGTAATGCAGGGAAACATAAAAGCAGAGAAACACAGCAAGGTCTCGCACACTGTATCGATAGGAAAGACCAGGTGACCTTTATTAGTCATGCCTGTTAAGGGATAAAAGTCAACTGGGATCCAAGACTACATTGCTCAAATGTAACATCATGGCATGGTAGTGGGATTGCAAGGACGGCAAACATTTTTGTGTGTTTGTGAAGCAGATCCTAAACAGAAGATGAGTTTCAACTGGTAAGCAGAAATAGAAATTTTCGATAGATTTGAAAAAAAACATTAGAAGAAAGCAAGGGAACAGGTGTCAATGGCTTGCAGTCAACGGCACTCAAAGAAATGCAGGGGAAAATAATCAATTGCTTCCTTAGTGCCACCTTTAGGGAATCAACAATAAAAGTAGTAGCAAAAGTAGTTTTCAACTCCAGTCTTAATGAAGTGACGCCTAGAATATTATGTGCAGTTTTGGTCTCCTTTTCTGAGGAAAGATGCTCTTGCTCTCGAGGGAGTGCAACAAAGGCTTACCAGGCTGATTCCGGTGATTGCGGGTCTGATGTATGAGGAGAGATTGACCAGGTTGGGATTGTTTTCGCTGGAGTTCAGACGAATGAGGGGGGATCTCATAGAGACTTATAAAATTCTAACAGGTCTGGACAGGGTAGATGCAGGGAGGATGTTCCTGATGGTGGGTGTGTCCACAACCAGGGGTCAGTCTGAGGATTCGGAGTAGACTATTTAGGACAGAGATGAGGAGACATTTCTTCACCCGAAGAGTGGTGAGCCTGTGGAATTCATTACCATAGGAAGTAGTTGATGCCAAGACATTGAATGTATTCAGAAGGCGGCTAGATATAGCATTTGGGGCGATTGGGATCAAAGGTTATGGGGAGAAAGCAGGATTAGACTATTGAGTTGGATGATCAGGCACCACCATGATGAATGTTGGCACAAGCTCGAAGGGCCTAATAGCCTGCTTTTGCTCCTATCTTCTATGTTTCTATGACATAATGATGACCCAGGGATTTACAGACATAACACCTGTAGTATAAGGAGATTAATGAAATATTTGACTCAGTAGGGCATGGTAAAAGGGAGACATCTTGGATTTATGGAAGGGAGAGTATTTCTAACCAGTGTCTCTATGGAAGATGGGAGGGCTTGTTGGCAATGGAAATATTCCAGACTAGATTCAGTTAAGATTTCCAGCCTGCCAGATGAGGAATGGTCTACAATGTGTAACCAAGGCTGCTGTTCTATTGTTGTTGCTATTGGAAATTCAGTGGAAAGTGTGGTTGGGTTATCAGAAAGAGGCAAAACCAACTCAAAGGAAATTCCTCAGCAGGCTCTTTGTCTCTGTTGCCTGTCAGACACTGGGGATGACTGCCTCCATCCTCTTTCCAACACTTTGTACTGATATCTTAGTCTATCTTGTATTAAGAACATCACTGCCAATAGGAGGATATTTTGTACTTTTACTGTAATCAGAGAATGTTAAAATGGTTTAAGCTCTGTCAAATTAATTGTAAGATCTTCAAATCGCTGCAGTTTTTTTCTATTTTTAAAACGATTCAATAGCAAAGCCTTAATTATTAAGGCTTTTAATTAGAACACCACAAAAATTTTGATGTAAATTATTGGTTGTGAGTTGGGTTGTTAAAATAATCACAGCGGCACCATTTATCTTCCCTTTCAATTAAATTGCTAGTTGGATATGAATTACATCATTTCATGTACAGCAGTCCTCTCAACTTCCCAGTTAATATTTGATTAGACTTGGACCTGTGTCTGCACTGCTGCACATGGATTGGCCTCCAGCATCAAATCTGAAATTCAATTTTGTTTCTCAGAATACTTTCATTGTACATTTGTTGTGTGAATTTCAGCTGGACTGGAAACCTCATCTAGATTCATCACAAAAGGTGTTTGCTCAGAAATTATTTAAAACACAGCAGCAAAATAGACAGAATTTCAGAAAAAATCTTACTTTACCTTGACAGCTGGCTGCACTGAAAAGAGACCCACACAATCAAGGGCTTCTAGTTTAGAGGTTGTAAACAAAAGCCTTCCCACCACGGAACAAATAAACCAAAAGAACTGCAGATGCTGGAAATCAGAAACATAAACAGAAATTGCTGGAAAAACACAGCCGGCCTGGCAGCATCTGCGGAGAGAAATCAGATTTAACATTTCAGGTCTAGTTCTGTTTTTGTCTTTTACCACCACTACAGGATTGGAAAACATGAAGAATAGATGTTTCAGTAAGAAGAGGAGTCTAGTTAACACCATTTAAGGAAGTTGAAGGAAGTTTGTTGAGATGTTTGAAGAGTGTTATAGAGACACTAACAGCCCCTACTTGATGATTTTTCAGGGAATTAACTTTGATTTCTTTGAAGCAGATAATTGACAGGTGTCAGTGATCAGACAGCTGCTTTTATGGGCGGCAAAGTGGTTAGCACCGCTGCCTCACAGGACCAGGAACCCAGCTTCGATTCTACCCTCGGGCAACTGTCTGCGTTGTAGTTTGTACATTCTCCTCAGATCTGCGCGGGTTACTCCCGAGTGCTCCGGTTTCCTCCCACAGTCCAAAGATGTGCAGGGTAGGTAGACTGGCCATGCTAAATTGTCTATAGTGTCCAGGAAAACCATGAGAAATGCAGGGTTATGCGAGGTGGGTCTGTTGTTCGGAGGGTCAGTGCGGTTTCAATGGGCCAAATGGCCTGCTTTCGCACTGTAGGAACTCTATTTCAGATTTCCAGCATTTTCCTTTTCTCTTAGTGATCAAAGAGCAACCTGTGAACTCTAGACAGATTGGTTTCATGGCTAATTGGGCACTATTCAAAAAACAAGTCCATTTGTTATATGAATTTAAACTGGGCAAGAAACCACAACAAGATTCTGCAAAGATATTGTTTGTCCATAACTTTCTGCTCACAGCTATTCAGATCAAATTCATCAAGAGATGAGTCATGGCAAGTTGATAGCTAGACTGTAATGCTCAAAATATAATTTTACAATTTATTTGTCATAAAAAGAACAGCATGAATAAATCAGAAGACATAATGGGTTAAAAATGACATTAATAAGGTTGTTAACAACTCATCTCCCTACTTCCATTATACACCTTTCTCCAGTAAATCAGCTGTAGTACATATTATCTGCCAAGCTGATGTATGTATTCCTCTTTATAACTGAAATCATAGATAGAACAGCTTTACATTAAAAACGGATGGTCATCTGATTTTAGTGAAAACCTGAAAAATTTGTGACTGCAGTATAGTTGAAGTGAAGTGAAAACAGATTCAGATCAACAGAAAATGGCAGTTTATTTCTAATTTCCAATCCTCAATGTACAACTTGCAATTTGGTAGCACCTTTAGCTTAATACACCATCTGAAGGTACTTCACAAGAGCATTGTCAACGCTCCAAATTGACCTACAGAAGGTGGTGTCAGGGGTTGTGGTCAAAAGTTTGATGGAAGAGGAAAGTTTTAAACAATGTCTTAAAGGAGACGGAAGTAAAGGCAGAGAGATTTAGGGAGAGATTTCATGGTCCAGGCGGCTGACATCTCACCAAAGGCAGAGTGCTTGAAGTTGAGGATGTGGCAGATGCCAGGATAACATCAGAAAGCAATCAGCTGCACAAACTACATTTGAGATATTTCCTTCCTCATCAGGAGCTGCCAATGGCTGGTGGCAATACTGTACCTCTGTCTCCAGGAGAAATCAGCCAATTTGGCCAGGGTTTGAACACCAGACTCTTATGGTCTGTGACATCATGGCTGTCTACATCAAGATGGTCTAATTTCCATCAGTATAACAACTATGTCCCCAGAAAAAAGTACAATGTTTAAAGGTGTCCTATGCAACAGAAAAAATTTCAATTCATAACAAATACATAAAATACGTGAGGCCGAGAAGGATCTAGGGCCAATCATTGTTGCGATTGTTGAAGTGAAGAAATCCTTGTAAACCACAAAAAATGTAAACACTCAGTTGCCAAGGCTGCTGCTGCTGTAATAAAATTCTAGTGGATGGATGGCGGAGAGAGCTTTCCTTCCAATCAGCGTGAATGGTTTGGAGAGCTGCTGTGTGATCAGCAAAGTGAAAACTGAATGCATTGTTTCCCATTGTTTTCTATTAGAGTGCAGCAGGGGAGAGTGAGGAGGCACAGGAATCCTCAGCACTACGCAGCAACAGCAAACATTCGACTTTCTAAATACCCACAAACGTCTGAATTAAATTTCTGACTTGGGGAGCAGGGATTAAAACTATTCTCACAATTTCTTATTCGGCACACAGCCTGGATTTTTATCCTCGAGGCCTGTAGCAGGACTCAGGGAAAGTTCCACTGTCCATCTGCCTCGGAGGAAGGTGCCCACTGTTCTGAGGAAGTGTGAGTGGACCCAAAACTTTAACTCTGATTTATCTTCACTGATGCTGCCAGACTTCCTGAGCTTTTTCCAGCAACTTCTGTTTTTGTTTCTGATTTACAGCATCTGCAGTTCTTTCAGTTTTTATTCGGTGAATGGTTTTAAACTCCTTCTGTCCTCAAAACTGACTCTTCCTGAATTGGTAACCTTTAACACTGATGCTGGTAGGTGGTGAATCAGAAACAGCTGTATCATCATTCAGACGTATAAGTATTATTGTTATTTTTAACATCTCAATTGTCAACAGTGCCTGTGGTGAAATTATGACAAACCATAAAATCATAGATGATTATCACTTATGTAAATTAAACACTACCTGCCCCAGATGCACAGCTACTCAAACGCAATCATACAAGAGACTAAACTGCTGTCTTGACAGGCCTCAGCAGGAACAATTGCACTGTTTCTTCTGAAATATTAGCTGCTTGTTACAAAATTCCTATCGTACTACTCACAGAAAATTAGAGGGATTGTCTGGGTGTTGTAAAAACCCAGCAAAAGAGGTGAAAAAGAGGAATAAAAACAGAATATGATCGGAAACTGGCTAAAATACAAGGAAAGGATATGTTTTTAAGCGTATGAAAAGAAAGTAGGTGCAACAAGTCTTGGTCACAGAGAAGCAAAAGAGAATTTAACAGTCATTTGTTAGGTCTGTCCTTGCAGCCTCCAACTTAAACATATTTGGTCAGTTAACTGCTGGAAGTGAGCTATTAGTGCAGCGAGGAACATAGAACAAGGATAGGCCATTCAGCTTCTCAAGCCTGTTTCAACATTCAATGAGATCATGGTTGATACCTGGCCTAATTCCAAAATCTGCCTTTGGTCTATATCCCTTAATACCTTTGCTTAACAAAAAAATCTCAGATTTAAAATTAACAATTAATCTAGCATCAATCAATTTGTGGAAGAGAGTTCCACAGCATGTGATACCAAGAAACTGTTGAAGTCACTAGATCCTGCAAAGGCTGTGGGCCCTGACAACATTCCTGGAATAGTACTGAACATGTGTACTCCAAATCCTGCCATTCCCCTGGCTGAGCTGTTCCAGTACAGCAACAACATTTCTAACAAGCTGTAGTCAGAGAAGCCTTGGTGAATGGATTGCTGTAGATCATACTGTAGCTAGTATACATGGTTGTCAATTCAGATCATTTGAAAGTGGGTGGGGTGCCAATCAAGCAATCTCTAACCAGGTAGTGTCAACTTCCTGAATGTTGTTGGAGATAAACCCACGCAGACAAGTGGAAAATTTTCCAAAGTGCATCTAACTTGTACTTTCCTGATGATGGACAGGCACTTAGGAGTCAGAAGGTGTGTCACTCACTTCGATTTCTTAACCTCTGACCTGCTGTTCTAGCCACAGTATTTATATGCTGGTTCTGTTCACTTTCTGGACAATGGTAACCCCTGTGATGTTGATAGTGTGGGATTCAGTGATGGTAATACTATGGAATTTCAAGGGGAGATGCTTAGGTTCTCTCTTGTTGACAATGGTAATTTCTTTTACTATTTTCCGTTTAGCCTCTTTCTTTGCCTTTGATTTAAGAGACTTTTAAGCCACATTTGCCAAAGAATACAAGACAGTCTGGAGCTTCCTCAGCTATTATAAAATTTAAAATTATCAGATTCTTTACAGATATTATGGATTCTGAATTAACTATTATCCTGAAATTTAATCAACTGTATATCACAAGCCATATAAACGATTCTTCTTCAGGGCCTTTGTTCTAATCTTTTCACTATAAGTTTTCTCTGCAGGGCTCTTAAACCATCCAGTTCATTTAATGCACAGTTTTCATCCTAGGGTTACTTTCATTTGAGCCCTACTGGATTGCTAGGCTGTTAGTTTTGAATATCTTGACTTTACTTCCAGTTCAAACGTTAGTGGTTCAAATGAACAAATCCCTTCTCACTGTATAACACTTACTATCATACTAAGATGAGAATCACTTCCCACTTTCTAAAGTCTCACACGCTCATAACCACCAATTACCATCCACAATATTTTCTGTCCTTGCCAAATATAATGACTCTCAAAAGTGAGTGAAGAAAGGGAGGAGGTGTATATTTACATAAGCAGCTTCAAATTTATTTCCAAATTTTCTTGGTTAGCTTCACATACAAAGAATTACTTTAAGGTGCGATGCCCATTGTTATGAAGGGAAGCACCTGAGACACTTTACGACAGGTAAGACTTCAGATGAAAAGAGTGAGCAAATAATGGTTTGGGCTATTCTTTTCAGGTCTATTCCACATACTACACAAAGATCAAATATAACACAAATTCATAAAGGGCTTTGTTCAGGACCAGACGTCATCCTGTGCCATTAGTCCTGATAATAAAACTATATTCTTTTGCACACCCAAGCCTAAAGTAAATTGAAAGTACACTTGCTGAGGGAACAACGATGAATCAGACGTGAAATATTTTGCCAAATTGAAACAATAATCAGGTAAGAGCAAAATATTACGTATGCTGAAATCTGAACTGAAAAAAAAGTTGTGGAAACTCAAAGGGTCTGGCAGCATCTGTGGAGAAAGAAACAGTTAACATCGAATCCAATGATTCTTCTTCAAGACAGTGACTGATTTCCAAAGAAGAGTTTTTGGACTTGAAACATTAATTCTGTTTCTCTCTCCACATTAAACAGGTAGGTGGCTACCTCAGGTCCTCACTTAAGTACATCAAAGACATGACTAGCTTCTCACCATGACAAAGCTTACAGCCTTTGGTCAGCATCTGCCTCAACTGTAAAATAACAAAAAATGGAGATGCAGCCCAAGTACTAAGAGAAACAAAAATAGGCAACATAAATATTTCAGGATCTATGTCAAAACAATTAAGAACGAACTGGGTTGAGAATGGACAGATTTATCAAAAATGTGGTGATTCGCTGTGGACCAACAATCAACAAAGCAGCAAAGTAGAGAACTAAATAACTAAAAGAGCAGAGTGTAATTCAGAGGACAGCTTGTCCACAGTGTTTAGTCTTCTAGTTAGCCCACACTTCGGTCACTGCATCCAACTGTAGTTAAGAAGGCATAGGAAGGCACTCTGGAGAGCAGCCACAATATGATCCTTGGCAATAGGTTTAAGGTGAGAGGGGAAAGATTAAAAAGGGGCCTAAGGGGCAATTTCTTCACGCAGAGAGCGTAGCATGTATGGAATGAGCAACCAGAGGAAGTGGTGGAGTTGGGTACAATTACAATATTTAAAAGGTATCTGGATGGGTATATGAATAAGAAAGGTTTAGAGGATATGGGTCAAATGCTAGCAAATGGGACTAGGTTAATTTAGGATATCTGGTTGGCATGGACAAGTTAGACCGAAAGGTCTGTTTCCATGCTGTACAACTGTATGACTCTATGATTCTATAAAAAGAATGAGTCCTGGAAAGTTGTGACAGATGGGGCAAATCATAGTTTTATTGAATTATCTATGAGACTAAATGGTAGAGAAATATGGATGCAGAATATTATGGCAAACTGAGTCTTTATAATGGGACAAGAAGCATAGATTAAAATTAGATAAAGAAAAATTTTGGATTGACAATATGAATTTCTTCATTTAAGTTAGTCGAGATGAAAATTCTGAATTTAAGAAATAGGTCCATGCCTCCTGGTAAAGGAAAGGAAAGAGGTTGACTTTCTGAATTTGGGAACTGTGATGAGCTAAACAGATTTCCACTTATTGTAAACGTATCTCATGAGTTTGTGGGGAGGCGGTAGTGAGCAAAGTCAGTGTGTTCCAACTTGTGATTTCCAAGCTCGAGTCGCACCTTTCAACATTTTAATGATTTTTCACCTGAAACATGATCAGTAAATGCTAATTAAACGCTTCATTTATAAAAGAAATAATGACTAACACATTCAGCGGCATTGTTAGCTAGGCAGTAGGAAACTGAGCTACACACATCAGGAAAACCAGAAGACCCAGAAACCAAAGCTGGCCATTCGGGTCATCGAGTCTGCTCAGTCAACTCTACTTTCCTCACTTTTCCCCATAATCCTTGGTTCCTTTATTTATTATAACAAGGTGTAGAGCTGGATGAACACAGCAGGCCAAGCAGCATCAGAGGAGCAGGAAAGCTGACGTTTCCGGTCAAGACCTTCTTCTGAAAGGGTCTAGGCCCGAAACGTCAGCCTTCCTGCTCCTCGGATGCTGCTTGGCCTGCTGTGTTCATCCAGCTCTATACCTTGTTATCTCAGATTCTCCAGCATCTGCATTTTGGCATTAATCTGCATTAATATTCCTTTATTAATTGGTCTTTTTGATCTTAATCTTGAATATACTTAACAGTCAGCCTCTATGGCCCTTGGAGGTAAAGGGTTCTGCAGATTCACTGACCTCAAAGTGAAGAAATTCCTCCTCAGCTCTACCCTAACTGGTTAACTTCTTAGTCTGAGGTTATGTCCTCTGGCCCTAGACTGTCTCACAAATGGAAACAAAGAAACACAGAAGATAGGAACAGGAGGAGGCCATTCTTCACGATCATGGCTGATCCTGCTTTCTCCCCATAACCTTTGATCCCATTCGCCCCAAGTGCTATATCTAGTCGCCTCTTGAATACTTTCAATGTTTTGGCATCAACTACTTCCTGTGGTAATGAATTCCACAGGCTCATCACTCTTCGGATGAAGAAATGTCTCCTTGTCTCCGTCCCAAATAACCAACTCCGAATCCTCATATTGTGACCCCTGATTGTGGACACACCCACCACTGGGAACATCCTCCCTGCATCTACCCTGTCCAGTCCTGTTAGAATTTTATAAGTCTCTTTAAGATCCCCCCTCATTCATCTGAACTCCAGCGAAAACAATCCTAACCTAGTCAATCTCTTTTCAAATGTTAGTCCCACCATCCCTGGAATCAGCCTAGTAAACCTTCACTGCACGCCTCGAGGGCAAGAGCATCCTTCCTCAAAAAAAGGAGACTAAAACTGCACACAATATTCCAGGTACGGTCTTACCAAGGCCCTGTATAACTGCAACAACACATCCCTGCTCCTGTACTCAAAACCTCTTGCAATGAAGGCCAACATTCCATTTGCCTTCTTTATGTTTCAGTAAGACCACCTGTGATCCTTCTAAATTCCAAGGAGTACAAACTCAACCTACTCAACCTTGCCTCATAAGAAAATTTCTCCATGTCCGGGATCAACCTAGCGAATGAACCTTCACTGGCCTTCTTTGTCAGTATGTTGTTCTTTAGATAAGGGGCCTAAAACAGTCCACAGTATTACAGCTGTGGTCTGACTAGTGCTATACATAGTTTTAGCAAGGCGTCTTTTTTTTATATACTCCATTTTCAACAAAATAAAGGCCAGCATTCCATTTGCCCCCTCTTCTACCGGCTGAACTCAGATGATAGTTTTTTGTGATTCATGCATGAGGACCCCCAAATCCCTCGGTGCTGCGGCTTTCTGCAGTCTCACTCCATTTAAATAATGTGCAGCCCCTGTTTTCTTCCTGCCAAAGTGCATACTCTCATATTTTCCCATGTTATATTCCATCTGTCAAATTTTTATCCAATAGGTCAACAAATCCCTCTGCAGATTCTGTGTCATTCTCACCACTTGCCCTCCCACCTATTCTTGTGTCATCCATAAACTTGGCTCCAATACATTCACTTCCCTCATCCAACTCATTCATTTATATTGTAAATAATTGCGGCCCCAGTACTAGTCGCTGTGACATTCCACTAGTTACAGGTTGCCATCTGAAAATGTCCCTTTATCACGACCCTCTGTCTTCTACTTGTTAGCCAGTCCTCCAACCATGCAAATATATTATCTCCAACACCATGGGCCCTTATCTTATCCAAGTAGCCTGAAATGTAGTAGCTTATCAAACACCTTTTAGAAATCTAAATATGTTACATTTACTGGTTGCCTTGCATCTATCCTTACCTCCCAAACATTGTAATGAATTTATCAGCCATGATTTCCCCTTCATGAAGCTATGCTGACTCTATTAGGGTACTTCTAAATGTTCTGCTTTTACATCCTTTATGACAGACTCTAACCTTTCACAGCAACAAATTTTAAGATAACTGGTGAATTGGCAGAGCAATGGCAGATGGAATTTAATCCCGATCACTGTGACGTGGTGCATTTTGGGAGGTTTCATGAGGGAAGGATTTACACAATGCATGGTAGGATAGTACTGAGGAACCATGGGACCTTTGTGTACAGGTCCCTAGATCCTTGAAAGAGTCAACACAGGTAGACAGAGTGTTCAAGAAGGCATATGGGGTGCTTGCCTTCATTAGCTGGGGCATAGAGTACAGGAGCAAGGAAGTCTTGTTACAACTTTATAAAACATTGGTTAGGCCACAGTTGGAATACTGTGTGCCATTCTGGTCAGCCTCCGCTTGCCATTACACTATTGGAAGGATGAGATTGCACAGGACAGGGGGCAGAGGAGATTCACCAGGATGTTGTCTGGGATGGAAAGTCTCAGTTTATGAGGAGAGACTGGATAGGCTGGGTTTGTTTTCCTTGGAGCAGAGGTAGCTGAGGTGGGGGGGTGGGGGAGGGGTGATCTGATTGAGGCATACAAAATTATGAGAGGTTTATACAGAGTAGATAATGAGAATCTTTTCCCCATAGTAGATATGTATAAGACCAGAGGGCATAAAGTTTAAGATGAGGAGTAAGTGGTTTAGAGGAGATCTGAGAAAATGTTTATTTTAGCCAATGGGTCACAGAAATATGGAATGTGCTGCTGAGAGGGGGGTGGAGGCAGGTACTGTTGCAACATTTAAGCCGCATCTTGATGAGCACTTAAAATATCAGGGTTAGCAGGATTTGGACCAATTGCAGGTAAACGTGATC
The DNA here is from genome assembly GCA_024137785.1 of Ginglymostoma cirratum. Taxonomy (NCBI): domain Eukaryota; kingdom Metazoa; phylum Chordata; class Chondrichthyes; order Orectolobiformes; family Ginglymostomatidae; genus Ginglymostoma; species Ginglymostoma cirratum. Next base: position 26,580,878 of record JAHRHZ010000071.1, on the reverse strand, counting down.
AGTGTAGTTTGGCGTTTGTTGGTCGGCATGGACATGGTGGGCCAAAGGACCTGTTTCTATGTTTTATGACTCTATGACCCTTAGATTCCACATTTAATATTTTGTAACCTTGACTTATCTCATAAGCACCACTAGTGGGAACTCCTGATTATGGCACAATTAAAAGCTTCAGATTATCACGAATGTTGCAAAATTCAACCACAGAATTTCTCAAGCGATAGCTACAACTCCTCACTACAAACCATGTATGGGAATATCTTTGCATTGCTGTTTTCATAAAATGCTTCCCAAAATGCAGCACAATTCACTAATAAGCAGTTAGGAACACGTGAACAGGAATACAGCATTCAGCTCCTTAAGCACTGTTCATGCTTCCAAATGAGCTCCGAAACATAAATACTTTCCGGATTTAGGTTTACTAGCATCTCCAAGCTGCATTCTGTATGATCAGAGTTTTATTTGTGGAGGAAATGTGCATCAAAATGAGTAATACTAACGCATTTATTCTTGAGCAAAATTAAACTAGTAGAACAAAATATTGGACTGGTTATGTATGCTGATCTCAAACTGAAATTATGTTTCTAAAGAATAAAAAACACTGAAAATTTCAGTGTTACATGTTTATCATAAATGCTGAGTATTTTTATGGCCCGTAATTGCATTAATTGGAAAATACGTTCATTTAGGTACACATTCTGCTCTGCGTCAAACAAGGTACTGGATCCTATATTTTTTTGGAACCTGAGACTGACAGAGATTTTTTGAGATGCACTTATGATCTGATAATTGAGAGAAACAGAGGGAGAGGAGAAGATGTCACAGATACCAGCCACAAGATGCTATTTTGCCTCAGACAGAATTGGAGGAAGACAATTAATTCAGAGGCTGAGCAGACTACAATAAAGCTCTTGAGAGGGGAGTGTCATTTTCAAAGAAAAGACAGAAGCACTCAGGAGCAAAGACTGTGCTCCCAAAGGTTATATAAGATATGCGTCACTCTCCAACTCGGAGTTCTAAAGAATAAATTCAGTAATGATGTGGATTTCCTGGTTTGCAGATTCTAAAGCATGGTAATTAGTTTCTGCTCTCAGCAAAAACACTTGTAGACAAGAAAAGTATTTTTGCAGGTCACTGAAACAGACATTTGGCTGAAATTATCAACAAGATTATTGCTTTTAATTTGACACTTAATGATAGAAAGAAGGATGCGTAAGAGTGGCTCAGACTGACCAAATAAAGCTGTAAACATGATCAACTGTGCAACTCTAGGCTGAAAAGAGTCTAATGTAAGTAAACTGCTCAAACTATTCAGTTAACACATACATGATAAGTACAAACTGCTTTTGCTTTGTCAAATGCCACTTACTTAAAGGGGCACAGCTGCTATATACCAGACTGTGTTTTGCCAGGCCCAGGTCAATGAACCGCCATTAAAAGCCTCTGCCATATTTAATTTGGAGACAACAGGCTACTTCACATGAACTGTTACATTTGTGAGATAGGTACAGTAGCACCAACATCAAAACATAATCCTCTCAATTACTTTCGTTTAAGAAAAGAACTCACCTGAACAGTGTTGTGAAAAAATCATTCACTTTATACACACAGAATCAGAACAATACAGCTCCTTCAACAGAGATTATCACTAAGAGGTATCCACATAAGTGGAGTTGACAGGGTTTTAACAATAATATATACTTAATGTTTAGTGTACAATATGATACAGTATAGTAACATATTGGGGAATTGACACGATAAACTACAATATTTTACCTTCAATAGTTCAAAGTCATTGGACAATCTGAGAAATGCTATTCTTTTCCATAAACAAACTTGATGGTTACTTACCTTCATTAGCCTTTTCCAATTTAGCTTGGGCCAGCAGACAGACGGCAAGCTAGATCAGGTGTCCTAATATGATTTGATGAATCATGACATTGAAGTTTATTTGACTGAACCCATGCAGGACAGCAGCCTGAGTTTTTGTACATTATAAACCAACAGGTCATTTCTCAATTCACTGTCTGAATATTTCAGCTATAAAAACATGCCACGGCCTCTCACACATGTTGTGCTTCTTGTGTATCTATATGAATTTGCATTATAATCCCAGTTTAATCATTCAGTTCATTGTATAATATATAGTAAGGTAGTTTCTCTTTTGTTCATTCATGAGATATGAGCATCCTGCAAAGCCGGAATGTACTGCTATCCTTAACTGCCCTTGAAAAGCTTCTGAAAATGTTAAGGCTGAAAAAACAGTGAAACTTAGACAGGATTCACTCGACCTTTCTTCATTATGGAGGATTTTGATTTCACATTAATTACAATACTGTAAGAGTTCAACATTTTTTGGAATTGAAATATAACCAAGGATACCCCATGAACTCAATGTCAGATAATCACCTTGACCTCCCAATACCAGTGTGTGAGAAATTACAACTTATGGTTACGTCTGATACAGGCATTCTAAACCAACATTCACAATCACCTTTAATCAAAGATATGGGAGAGATCGGATCTCTAACAAAGATAGCCAGCTGTGTGCATCAACCTCCCACAGGCTGAAAATTAGGTGGCTCTTTCACATGAAAGGAATGTTCCTCCTTGCTTCAAAAGGACTGCACTGTCCCATTACAGCAAGTTGAAATGTAAGTATAACCCTGTTCCTTATGTCTGGCAGAACTTTGTGCCAAATGAATAATCTTTGCAAGGGCTTATCACAAACACCAAGCAATTTTGAGAAGTACGTGCATTGCCTGAAAGCTAGAGCAATTTTTAAAGAAATCCTACATCAGTGTGTCAAAGCTTTACTTTTACTTCCTACATCAACCTAAAGAGAAAGTTTGTGCTAACTGTAGAGTGTTGATTGTGGAGTGCTGTGAGAGTCTGACCGTAGAGTGTCACACTCACTCTGTCGACGATGCGGCTGGACAGGACCTGCGCTGCCATGGAACGTGCCCTGCAAGGGAGAGGAGGATGGAGCAGAGGGCTCAGTCTGTGCAGGAGAAAAGGGGGAGAAGGGAAGAAGGTAAAAACAAACAAAAAAAGAAACAAACACACATTATGTCAGAAACAGCTGAAGTAACTGGACAGAATCAGACACAGTGAGAAAGGATCTGGGACTCCAAGCATTAGCCAAGCTGTTTGCAAGCTTTGAATTTCTAGATGATCAGTTTTGACTGCTTACACACATACATGCTGCAAAATAATTCAATCATAGCATTGTTCTTTTACAGTTATCAAATCTCAACCTACTCAGAAGGTAACACGGCATAAATCTCCCTTTAGCCACACAAACACACCTGTTCAGAGTACAACAGTTGCCTGAGAATTTTGCTCATGAGCACAATATTCAAAAAGCTTTGTGAAATAATACCGTAGAAACAAGTAGCTACAGCTTTTGAAGGATTATCTCAAAATAAGTTCAGTTCAAGAAAGCCATTCAACCCCATTCTCCCCAAATCCAAGCTCAATGCATTCCCATTTCAGCATCTCCAGCTTTTTCAAGACAGCCTGTTATGAAGGATTCATATTTAATCATTTCTGTGGACTTCAGTTTCAAGAACTGTGCATTTTTTTGATGAAAGAACTTGGAATTTTTCTTAATTCTGTCTTTTTGGTAGTCATATGCCTTTTAATACTGCTTGTTTACAGGAGACCCCCTTGCCAGGGTTTATGACCGACAGGCAGCTGTGTTTACTTTGGGCATTGCTTGGAGCAGTTAGTGACCGGCATGCTCAAGGAAAGGAGCTTCCAAGCTTTGCACTCTAGTTGCTGAGGAAAAATTTCACCACATTGTGGGGCCAGCAACACATGCATGTGCTCAGCAACATCCATCTTTGTACGCTAGTATATCAGACCTGCAGTTAGTTGAATATCTCAAATCTTATCCCTTTTACTTCAAGAACTAAAGACTTATTGGACAAAAGTGTTTCTTCTTAAGAGAGAAATGTATTTGCTTCCCTTTACCTGGTCTGAGAGAGAAAGTGCATGTACGCACACATGAGCGCACATGCATAAGAGTGCATGAGAAAGTGTGTAAGTGTGTGTGTGTGTGCGCGTGTGTGTGTATTTTTGCTATTTAGAGGGGTCAACATTTACATTTTCACTTTACAAACTGTGTGTGTCAACCAACTTGGCATTTTCATTGAAAATGCTCTGTTTTATAAATCAATAATTGTGTTTATTAAGGAAACGTGATTTATGGACCTTTTACTTACATTTGGAATATACAGAAAGAGTACAACTGGCCACATTGGGAACTGGGTAAAACAATTAAATTTATCATGTGACCCACAGAGCACTGGGACTAGACAAAGACAGTGCACTCTTCCCATCTCAGTCAAAACAAGGCAGATTCTTGACCTTGATCATTTTTCTGATAACCTGCTCCAGCTCTAGTTCACACTCCGTGAAGAAATATTTCCTAATTTCTGTCTTGAATTTCCCACAGGAGATGAATCCTGGATTCACTTGCAATGTGGTAGTTTTAAACATATACCAGCAGATTTCTGCATGGGGGGAGAGGGTGGGGGAAACACCTTTCTTTGGAGATGAATTGGCCACCACCGCTTTTGCAAGTCCAATCTATCTTCCCAAAACCAGAATTGTTTTCATCAATTGTTACTTGAAGTGACTTTTATCATTTTCCCGATCCTAATGATTACAAATGTGGACACAGAAATCTACACACATAAGAATGTTCTTCATTTTTTCTTTGTATTATTTGCTTTGTGTATGTTTCAGTTTTAAGGGCTTCTGTCTTAAGTATCCATTTCAATTCATTTTCCTGGCCTGACAGTGTGTGCACAGAACAGAAAAGCTTTCTCTTGCTCCATAAACATCCACAACGACATCAAAAAAATTATTAGAATGAATCATTTCTTGAATCTTGTCTCCTTTCCCCATATGTAGCACCTCACCCAAAACCGGAAATTTTGTGAAGAAATGAATCATAATTTTAAGTCCTTCAGCTTTAAAGCATTTTCTTGGTAAACTACAATTTGATGTGACCTTTTCTAATATTTGATGACACTGTTTCCTTTCGTTTGGATCCATACCCTGTGAATTATCTGTGATCAAGATGATGCACAATCATTCTGCTCCTTGACATCTGATCATATCTTTCTACAGTGACTAATAGCAACCCAGGTCAACTTGCTTTGTGACAGCGCAATTCCAATCTGAATATCAGTACGTGCCCTGATATGAGACAGCAGTGCAATCTTAATCAACATACCAGCGACACAAGGCATATACTCAATGAGATTTAAAATGCAGATAGTTATATGTTGTAGTGCAGGGGTTATGGAAAACCTACCATTTTTCAATGAATGAGAGATAACAAGCATGGGGCTGGATGAACACAGCAGGTTAAGCAGCATCATAGGAGCAGGAAAACTTGACGTTTCGGGCCTAAACCCTTCATCAGAAATGGGGGAGGGGAAGAGGGTTCTGAAATAAATAGGGAGAGAGGGGGAGGCGGATAGAAGATGGATAGAGGAGAGGATAGGTGGAGAGGAATGAATATCTGTTTCTTTGATATTTGAGTTTAGAGGTTAGTGCGTGATATTATTATGTGAGCACTTTACAATGTTACATTATTCACTAGTTTCATTGAAGAAACCCTCACTTATTTTGAAAGGAACCTAGATCTGCACCTGAAGCACCATCACCTGCAAGACCACAGGTCATATGCTGGTAAGTGAGAACAGAGGTTTGCAGGCACAGTGGGCTGAATGGCCTCTTTCAGTGGCACAAGTTTTTTATGATTCTATGGCACATGGTAATATTGCAGAATACAATTTCTCAACTGTAGAACTGTTTTTTATTCTTGTGTATGATGTGGGTGTCACTGGCAAGCTGGTGTTCTTCCAAAGTTGTTTTCAACCTGGTCACACTCCACGGCATTCCAGAGGACAATTAAGAGTCAATGACATTGCTGCAGGTTTGGGAATACAAGTAGGGCCAGACCAGGTAAGAGCAGATTTCCTAAGGACGTTATAGAACAAGATGGATTTTTATAACAATCAGTGGTGGTTACATAGTTGTCGTTAGACTAGCTTTTAATTCCAGGTCTTTTTGGAAATCTCATTGCAGTTATCCAGTGGGCACGAAGCTTGCTTCCATCCCGTACAATCAGAGACATGAACATGGATAATACCATCACAGTCAGCAGTGTGAATGTTCACAGTGTCCTGGGATCATCTATATTTAATGCAGAAATAACATGCAGATCTCTAAGAGTTAAGCCAACCCTTGGTACACAATCCCAAGGCACCACTCTCTACAGCCACTCTATTAGGCACTTTTTGACAAATAGCTTCTAAAGACAGCTGTCAGTTTATTGAAGGTGATCTCAAGAGCAGGCTTCACTGTGTCATACACTCAGAAATAATGCTTGGGATTGATTTCAAACCCTGTATTGCTATGAATATGCAATGAAGCTTTCAGAGATGAAGAATCATGTAATTGGTCAGTCTTACAAAAAGCAAATAAATAATCTGATCATGATCTGACAAGGCTTTCAGAGTCAGGAAATAAAAGAACCTAGGATTCACTAAATTGACCTTCCCTCTGCATAACCAAACATATTGAATGTTTTTTAAAGCAGTTATTTGGATTAAAGAAAAGACAAAAAGAGGAATGGTCATTATAAGAAACACAGAGAATGCTGAGGAAATTCAACGCGTCTGTAAGCATCTGTGGAGACAGAAACAGAGTTAACATTTTGAGTCTGGTATGACTTCTCCAGAACCATCTTCATAAGAGTCTGAAGAGGAGTCATACCAGACGCAAAGCATTAACTCTATTTCTCTCTCAGCAGGTGCATCCAGACCTGCTAAGTTTTTCTAGGATCCTCTGTGCTTGTTTCAGATTTCCAGCATCCACAGCATCTTGTGTTTCAGATAGTTGTTTGGCCCATTACCATACTGGGGGGGGGATTGCTGCAATGGTATGAACGAGTTGTTTGTACCATTACAGGTGAACTTTAAAGTAGTAATTTTGTGGTTGAACTATCCCTCCATTCTGTTGTTTCTCTGTTCATGCACCAACATTAAATGGAAAAATTTCTCAGTTCCCACAAATACTGTTCTGTAATTGGTTATGTCAATACTTTCAACTGCTCCTGTTCCACAAGGAGCTCACCTACAGCTGGGGCAGGTGAACATATGAACCTACGTGACTGTCTTTTAATGCTACACCCTACACAACCTGCTGTGCTAAATTGCACAATCTTAAAGCCAAAAGCATCCTAATTTTAGAGACCTTCCAAAAGTTTAAAAAACACCTTTCATTTTACTATTTCAAAGATTTAAGTAGAACACAAAATCTTACAAAGTTACCACAGTTTTATCTGTCAATCTTTGAGGAATAAATTCCAAAACCCAAATTTTCTAACAAATATCCACAAGACACATTACTGGAAATTACATTTAAAATGTACACAAAACTTGTAATAAACAGCCACTGGTTACACAGAATTGGTAGCATTTGTTACTGTCATAAAAACTACGTTTCACTGAACTGTGCAAAGAAACAGTGGCATAAAAAACTGCTGAAAAATTACTGTACAGAAGGGATCACTCAGCCCACTGTCTCTGACCTGGCTCTTTGCAGAATTAACTCACCTGACTCCATTCACCTGCCTTTTCCTCATAGCTGTGATCATTTTCTTTCTATCTAATTAATAAGAGGGAGTTTGGCTCAGTGGCAGCCCTGTAATCTCAGATATTAAGACTATAACCTGAGCATATCATCTAAACCAACATGCAAAGCAGTGTGGCATGGTAAGAAGTGTCTTTTTATTTTGCATTCAATGTTAAAACAGCAGCATAGATTCATAGAGCTGCAAAGGCCCTTCAGCCCATCAAGTTTACACTGGCAAAAACAAGTACCTAACTATTCTAACTCAATTTTCCAGCACTTGATACATAGCCTTGTATGCCTTGGCATTGCAAAATGCACATCTAAATACTTCTTCAATGTTCTGAGGGTTTCTGCTTCTGCCACCTTTACAGGCAGTGACTTCCAGATTCCCACCACACTCTGGGTGAAAAAGCTTTTCTTCACATTTCCCCTCAACCTCCTGCCCCTTACCTTAAATCTATGCCCTGGTCATTGATCTGTCCACCAAGGGGTACGGTATCTTCCTGTCTATCCCACCTATGCCCCTCATAATTTTATACATCTTAATCATGGCCTCCCTCAAGCTCCTCTACACAAAGGTAAACAACACCAGTCTGTCCAACCTCTCTTCATAACTGAAACGCTCCAGCCCAGGTAACATCCTGGTAAATCTCCTTCTGACCCCTCTGTAGTGCTGTCACATCCCTCTTATAATGTGGATTGCAGAATTGCAAACAATATTCTAGCTGTGTGCTGAGCAAAGTTTTATACAGTTCCAGCTTAACCTCCTTGCTGTTAAACTCTGTGCCCTAGCTAATAAAGGTACAGAGAGATTTGGCTGTTCTCCTACATAAAACACTATAGGTTACTCTGTAGCCTCAGCAAGTAATCAGGCAGACAAATTAGGAAGTGCAGCTATGGATGGGAATGTTAATGCTGGCCCAGCCAATGATGTCCACATTCTACCAGTGAATAAAAAAGAACTGCGTGTTGACCTTTAGTGTAAAAGGGATGGAGTATCAAACCTTGCTACACCAGTACAGGGGATTATGGAGCCTACACCTAAAGTACTGCATAAGACCATACAACTGTAAGATGTAGGAACTGAAGTAAACCATTCAGCCCATCGAGTCTGCTTGACCATTTGACCGTGGCTGATAAGTTTCTCAAACCCATTCTCTTACCTTCTGCCTGCAACCCTTGATCCCCCTTACTAATTAAGAACCCATCTATCTCTGTCTTAAATACACTTAATGGCATTGTCTCCACAGCCCTCTGTGGCAATGTGTTCCACAGATTCACCACCCTCTGGCTGAAGAAATTCCTCCTCATCTCAGTTATAAAGGGTCATCTCTTCACTCAGAGACTGTGCTCTTGGGTCCTAGTCTCTCTTACTATTGGAAAGATCTTCTCCACATCCCCTCTATCCAGGCCTCTAAGTATTCTCTAAGTTTCAATGAGATCCCCTTTCATCCTTCTAAGCTCCAGTGAGTACAGATCCAGAGTCCCCAACCACCCTTCCATACGGCATGCTCTTCATCCCCAGGATCACTCTCATAAACCTCCTCTGGACACACCCTCCAGGACCAGCACATCCTTCCTTAGATACAGGATCCAAAACAGCTCACAATATTCCAATTATGGTCTGAACAGAGTCCTACACAGCCTCAGCAGTATATCCCTGCTCTTGTATTCTAGCCCTCTCAAAAGGAATGTATTTGCCTTCTTAACTGTCAACTGAATCTGCATGTTAACCTTAGAATTCTGAACTAGGATTCCTCATCCTTTTGTGCTTCAGATTTCTGAATCCTTTCTCCATTTAGAAAATATTCTACTGTGATATTATAGACTTCAGAGCTTTAACAACTGTTCATGGACTGAATGAATCAACAAAGATAAACTATTACACACAATAACTCTGTCTGGAATAAACTATTAAAGGACAACGACAAACGTTTACAGGAATTGAAAGCAATTAGCCATGCCTGGGATTGGAGGCTGCACAGACAAAACTGCAGATCTGCAGTAACTTGGATGAAAGGACTTTTAAAAAAAAAATCTTCAGAATATCACCTAAGACCGAAGGACAAAAATCCATAAAACAATCGAAAACCAGAACAACTCAACAGCTGAACTTCAAAAATCAACACCGCAGAAGGACCAAACTCCGGAAACATCCAGAGACAGATCACTGTTGGTCCTAGGCAGATTTCACCAATAATCAGATAATAGATAAGTGGGGTCGCAGACTTACACTTGCTTACTTGAGGGGTCCAATATTTGGTTGCTACATGCGATAAAGTTTGAATTATTGTTTCAGTATTTGAATGTCTGTGAGATTTCTTAACAAGTAGTTGAATCAAAGGTAACTTGTGGTTATTTGCCCACAACACTATGCCTATATTCTTCCAACCAAAGTGCACAACCGCACACTTTCCAAAATCGTATTCCATCTGCCACTTATTTGCCCACTCTCCAAGCCTGTCCAGGTCATTCTGCAACTCTCTGCTTCCTCAACACGACCTGCCCCTCCACCTAACTTTGTGTCATCAGCAAATTTAGCAACACCACCCTCGGTTCCCTCATCTAGATCTGTTTTGGTCATCTTATTTAAGCAGGAACGTACATTCTTTGGAGAAGATTCACTTAGCTGATATGTAGGACAAAGTACTTATTTATTAGGAAAGGTTGGCAGATAGGTCCTATATTCATTAGCCATAAGAATGAATGACAATCCTATTGAAACATAAAAGATTCTGGGGACTTGGCACCACAGGAGCTCGACTCCTCCCCATGCCCCCATCCCACTCCACTCCACTCCACCACTCCACCACCTGCTTCACTCTACTGCATTCCCCATTGACGAATCCAGAATGAAAGGACAGACTTGCAGAATAAAAGCGAATCCATCAAGGACAGATGCAAAGGGAACATCATCACTCAGAGCGTTATAAATCTCTGGAATTCACTACCCAAGCGAGTAGGGGAAACTGGGTTATTGAATATATTCAAGACTGTTTTTAGACGGATTTTTGAATTCTAGGAGTGTGAAGAACTCAGGATGTCAGGCAGAGAATGGAGCTGACACCACATTCAGATCAGCCATGATTATACTAAATGGTGCAGTAAGCTCAAGGGGCTGAATGGTCTATTCTCTGATCCTGTTTCTTAGGTTCTCAGGTTCTTATCGAAATGCATGACTTTCCTTTTCCTGCCAGTTAGATCAGACATACAAGAAAAACGGTTGATCGGTAATTTATCAGAAAATTCCTCAGGAAACAAAACCCAGCAGAGTGATTGATCATTACTACGAACTCCAGGGGACTGGCAAAATTAATTCCACTCATCAGAGGGGCAGCTTATTGAAGTCTTCATTCCCTTCCTGACTACCCTGACTATAATAGAGCTTCGGGCATCAAAATATTTCTCATAATGAAGACTTTACAATAAGAGGCAGCAAGTAAGACAGAAATAAACAGTTAGACAATATAGAACAGTCCAAGTAGCTTGTATGTAGTCCTCCAAATCCATCAACTGCATTCATGTCAAGTTACTCATTCTATTTCTCTATAAACTCAGGTACATGGCAAACAAGGAGCTCATTTGTTCCTTATAATTAATCTGCCACAACAAGGTACTGTCCTCCAGCACCATCTCTCCTAGAAAATCCAATGCTACTCTTTATCATTTTTCACCATCAACCCTGAATCAGGCTTTCAATAATTAATATGTCTGTCTTTGTGTGCATCAATCGTTTAAGTTAAAATGGCACTCCATGTGCTCCCAGAACCACACCCACTTTCTCAATCCAAGGGGAGGGGAAGTAAATGATCTTTTCTTATTTTTTGGTTATTCTGAAGCAGCATTAGGAATACACTGGAGCAGCAAACATGGTTCCCTACCTAACATTTCACCACTACCACCGAGGTGATGTTCCATGTTTGTCTCGGTAGGTCCCCATGGCGACAGATTAGCCAATGGTGCAAAGCACAAAGCAGGTGTGGTCCTGGGAGAGTCATTTTAACAGACCTGGATTCGCCAGGATTACAGAGCACCAGTGCAGACGGTGCTACCTTGATGCAGTGCAGCTCCTGCATTGTCTTCTCACTGACATCAAAGAAAGATGTCACCTCATTTCTTTGATCCTGGGGCTTATGGCTGGTTCAGGACGTCTGAATATTCACTAAAACATACTGAGCAGTTATGGGGGCAAACATTCCTGCCTCTGCTGGGAAGTTATCAGAGTCTTATCTGCCACTGGAGGACCAGCTTTGCTGGAGCAGCTCATTGCCTGTCATTAGGCAGAAGGTTAGCGTATGTGTCAAGTCTGAAGATATTAGAGACGCCAGCAGTGGTCTGCAGTCTGTTACAGTTTGTCTGGAACTGAATTTCACTTAATTTATTTTTTCATTTTGTTTCTGTGAAGTTTTCCCATGGGGAAATACTGTTTAGAACATCATTTTTAATTTTAAAATATATACCTCTGATTGCTTTTCAGAAAGTTTGAAGCTACTTTTAAATTGACTTTGTGACCTTTGATTTTTTTAAAAAATTTCTCTTTTGGTTGGTCCAAGCTAAAAATGACTTTCATTTATCTATAATCCGATCCATCTCTCAAATATGTCAATGACTTCAAACACAAAGAAAGTTGTCCAAGTGTAGTGATTGTTATTCGGTTGGTAAACACAGCAGTTATCTTTCTCACAAGATACCACAAAGAACAGTCAGATGTCAATACCTTATTTTAAAAAAATAGACTATTGGCAATTAATACAATAAAAGCAAAATATTGTGAAGATCTGAAATAAAATAAAAGTCCTGGAGACACTCAGAGAGTCTGGCAGCTTCAAGTTGAGTCCGTACTCAAAACATTAACTCTGTTTCTCTCTCTACCGATGCTGCCAGGCCTGTTGATCTCCAGCACTTTCTATTTTATTTCATGTTAATTAGTACAGTGGGTGAGTTTCCTATTATTCTTTTAAGAGTGCCTTGGCATCCTTAATAACAACAGGAATGAGCACAAAGGACCTTTTTTAACACCTCATCAACTGAACAATGCCTCCAATAATACAGCGCTCCCTCAGTACTGCTCTGGAGCATCAGCCTGCACTATGTCCCATTCTTGGCTGGGGCTTGAACCTACAAGTTTGAGGCATGTACATCATCAAATGGTACAAAAAACCAGTGAGGATAAATTTGATACACTGAGGAACAACAGACATAAATACAGCTCAGGTTGGATGCACAGAGCCAGTAAAGCTGCTGGAACTTAAAATTGAGAATTCAAGTTGGATGCAACTTCAGTTCACCTAACATATTCTTCCCCAACGCGTGCTCACCAAGCTAGGTTCTTCCAAAGACTTCGACTCAGTTCCAGCACAATCTTCACTGTCCTTTTTTTTCCTCTCCTACCTCTCCTCAGGTCTCCTCTGTACTCTGTAGCGCATGAGGCACACGACTGATCCCACAGCTTCATTCCCACTAAACTGCTGACGATCTAACACCTCTTCCCTGCGCCCCTTACCAGCCGATACTTACCACTTTATTATTTGCAACGGTGCTGTCAGCTGCTAACACGGAACGGAACAGGACTGCGGGATGGAACACCGATGCGTCACCGGAGGCGCACTGACGATGTTACCTAGCGGGGTGACGAAATCTTTGCAACTAAACCCACTGGCTCGGCGAGCAAGTCTATGACCCTATCCACAACCAGAGTTACAAATCTTCTCAAAAACTTTAAACACCTATGGGCGCAACATCTTCAAACCAGCCGGCAGAAGGGAATCAAATGCCATGCGACTAAGCGCAACCGGCGAACAACTATACTTCCTGCACGAATGCCTCAGAAAGCAGGTACTGCTACAAAGCTTAAGGTATAAACCAACGATCAACAATCCACAGGCACGGAGAACAGCTGCTCAGAACGGCTGCAGAATCAGGGTTATGATCAATGATGCCCACAACCGCCTCCACAAATACTAATGGAAAATTGCGCGCCAACAACTCTGTACTCCAACACAACCAAACAAGAATGGATATCCACACTGGAACAAGCCATCAGCACACAACAGCAAAAGACCAGAAGAAAGGAAAGAATATCCCTACAAGAAATACTGTCCAAAATCACCCACAAAAATGACACAGACAACACAGATTCATGGATTAAAAACATCTCAGACCAACCTCTTACAGACACTGAGAAGACTGTCCTAGTACACGGACTGAATTATAACAACAGAAACACCAAAAAGACTGACTTCCTGCCTGCGCTGGTATCGACATTAAAGAACAAAGCACTTTAGTACGACAGACCATCAGACAGACAATAATCCCAACGCTAAGCGAAAAAGGAAAGAGGAACACGTTCAACACAGAAGAAAGGAAAGCCGCAAGAAAGACAGGAACATTGTAATCTTACCAGCGGACAAAGGACGCCTGTCAGTAATCGTCAATAGAATCCAATACATGGAGAAAGCTAACGCACGACTAGCAGGTACCGACACCTACCAACAGATGGCGACAGACCCAACACCACAGTTAGGGAACCGGATCACAACAATCCTGAAGAAATTACACAATTCAGGAGACATCAGCAAGACAGAGTATCAAAAAATGAAGCTAGAGGGATCCACCACACCCCGATTCTACGGACTCCCTAAGGTGCACAAACCGGGGCTCCCCCTCAGACCCATTGTCTCACTACCAGCTACACCAAGGTATAGACTTGCCAAAGAACTACAACAGAAATTAAAATACTCAGTGGACAACACTACCCGCTCCATCCACTCACTCCAAGAATTTCTCAACATCATCAAGGGCACCAGGATAGATGAGAACGAGATGGTGATATCCTTTGACATAACAGCACTACTTACATCCATAAACACCGACCTAGTCAAAGACACAATTGCCACACTGCTGGATGAATTCAGTAGGCAGGCACCCCAGTATACCCACATCATCAATAAGGACACCTCCATGAAACTACTTCATTTGTGCCTCACAACCCACTTCACCTTCATCGACAGCACATACAAACAAATTGATGGAACACCAATGGGATCCCCAATAACAGGACCGATTGCAGAAGCAGTATTGCAAAGGTTAGAACAGACAGTGCTTCCCACTATACAATCCAAACTTTGGGTCTGATATGTAGATGACACCTTTGTGTATATTAAACTCACTAGACTGGAAGAAACCCACCAACACATAGACAACATCCCTACCGGAATAAAATTCACAAAAGAAGGAGAACGACAAATGACTACCCTTCCTAGATGTAATGGTAGAATGCAAAAACAACAGGGCACTCCAAGCTAGTGTGTATAGAAAGACCACACATATGGACCAGATACTCAAATTATACCAGCGGCCACCCCACCACCCACAAACACAGCTGCATCAGGACACTATTTAAACGAGCCACAACACATTACTGCAACCTGGAACTATGCAAAGCAGAACAGGAACACTTACACAGAGTCTTCAAAAGAAATGGATATCCGAAAAGAACAATCCACCATTACTTCAGAGACAGACCACAACAGGAGGTCACAACATGACCAGACACACTTATCACCCTACATTAACATCAGAGACATTTCAGAGATGACCACAAGACTACTCAGACCCCTAGGTATCAGGGTAGGCCACAAACCAACAACCATTCTATGACAGCTACTGACAGACATAAAGCATCCCATAGCCAAACCAGCAAAACTGGGGTAATATACAAAATACCACGCAAGGACTGTGAGAAACACTACGCAGACCAAACCAGAAGAAAACTGACAGTATGGATACATGAACACCAACTAGCCACCAAGAGACACAACCAATTCTCACTTGTCTCACTGCACACAGACAACGAGGGACACAAATTCGACTGGGACAATACATCGATAATCGCAAATCCAAACAGAGATATGATGGGAATTCCTGGAGGCCTGGTATTCCAACCGGAACTCCATCAATAAACACATTGAATTAGACCCTGTGTACAAACCACTGAGAAACAGAACCGGAAGTGATGCCCACCACCCCAGCAAACCGAGGCATATAAATAACAAGCGGGACAGAACACCGACACTCCACCAGGGGTGCACTGACGATGTTACCTAGCTGGGCGACAAAATGTCTGCAACTCATGTCCACCAGCTCAGCGAGCAAGTCTACAACCTCATCCATAGCCTGGGCTACAAATCTTCTCAAAAACTTAAAACCAAAAACTAACAGTACTCAAATTATCTAGAAGTTGTTTTACACAAATAAAACCTCAGTTTACTATTCAATTCCTATCAGTGCGTGCTGCATTTCAATATCTGGCAGACAGATGCTTTAAAAATATATATTAAGTCATGTTGCACTGGCTCTGTAATTCACAACTGATGCAATTTACAGCCACAGCTCAGACAGGCCATTTATCACAGCTTCTAGGAATCGAAGTGAACTGGCTGAATGAATGGGCTGAGGATAGAAATTATGATGCAGGGAAATGAACAAAAAGGCTTTATAATCACTGAATAGGATGGATCTTTCTACAGCCTGGGAACTGATATTTTTAATTGTTCTTTAACATAATTTAGAAAACTTCATGTACAGTATAAAATGGAAACCTCATCATGCATAAAAGGCCACTGATTAGCAGAATTCCTGGATAAGTGAGCAGCAGCGGACAATAAAAGCTCTGAGACCACTACTTAATGACCCATGACTGTACTTTTTAGAATCAACGTGGGAGACAGGCCTGCATTTAGACCCACTCTCATGAGACCCCACACCCCAGTAAAAACTGACAGAAAACCCTGAGAGTACAAAGAGACTGCTCGGAGGACAGGAACTTATACTTCATGGACCTCTAACTGCAAAATTACACCAAAAATCCCAGTAAAAAAATCTGGAAACCAATACTGAACACAAATACTGTGAGACTATGTGTCACAACATGGGTCAAGACGATGAACTTTTAAATTTAAAGATACTTAATATGCAAATGAAGCAAATGTAAGTTTCAGATATTTCATCGGCAGGTAAGGTGCACTCTATAGGCCTGAATACAAAGCTCATTATTATAATTATTCCTAAGAGCTCTGTAGTCAAGAAACAGGGGAGGGAGGATGGCAAATGGTATTATTGTTGGGCTAGTAATCCAGAGCCAGGTAACATACTAGGGAGACAAACAGGAGGCTGGAAGAACACAGCAAGCCAGGCAGCATCTGGAAGAAAGGAGCAATCAACGTTTCGGGTACTACCCTTCTTCAGGACTGGATGTGAGGGTAGGTGGTGCTGCAGATAAAGGTGGGAGGAAAGGGGGGAGGCATGGAAGCAGAATGGCAGTGATAGGTGGACACCAGTTGTAGGTACGACCTGGTTGGTCGATAGGAGGGATGAATGTGGTTGGTGGCTGGAAGGGAGAGTCCGAAGGTGGAATGGAAGGGAGGGGGTGGGGCTGGAAAGGGAGCTGGGGGATGGATGGGAAGGTTATTTGAAATGAGAGAACTCAATGTTGAGTCCTCCGGGCTGTAGGGTGTCCAGGCGAAAGATAAGGTGTTGTTCCTCAAATTTGCATTGCGAGTCGCTGCAACACTGGAAGAGGCCACGGACGTACTTGTCAGAGGTGGGGGAGTGGGACAGGGTGGTGACCGGGTGGTTAGGTTGGCACTTATGGGCCAGGTGAAGATGCTGGGCGAAATGGTCACCTAGTCTACATTTGGTGTCACTGACATAGAGAAGACCACATCGGGAGCACCTGACACAACAGCCTAGGTCGCAGGAGATGCAGATGAAGCTCTGTCTCACTTGGAAGGGCTGTTTAGGGCCATGGATGGAGGTCAGGGAGGTGGTGTTTGGGCAAGCCTTGATGTTATACAGTTATAGGGGAAGGTACTGGGCTGGTTGGAGTGGTTTGTGGGGAGTGTGGCAAGAACTAAGGAGTGGACCTGTGCTTAAATCCCATCACAGCAGATGGGGAAGCTTGAAATTCGAAAACAAACCTGGAATTAATAATCTGATGATCATCATTAAACTATGCTCATAAAAACCCACCTGGTTCATTAATGTCCTTTAGGGAAGGAAATCTGCCATCCTTACCTGGTCTGGCCTACACTTGACTCCAGATCCATAGCAATGTCATTAGCTCTAAACTGCCCTCTGAAATAGTTTAACAAACCACTCAGTTGCATCAAATTGCTAAATTTCCCAAAAAAAAGGAATGAAACCAGATGAGCCACCTGGCATCAATCTAAGCACCAAAAAAGATAACAGTAAAAACAGCCCTGTCGACCCTACAAAGTCCTCCTCACTAACATCTGAGAGCTGGTGCCAACACTGGGAGGACTGTCTCACAGACAAGGCAAGCAACAGCCTGACACAGTCATACTCTCAGACTCACACTTAACATGTGGTGTCCCAGACGTCACCATCAACAAACCACAGAAAGGACAGACCCAACAGAAGTGGCAGCCAATGTTTCCGCTAAAGTACTCAGCCGCTCTGGGGATGTTCCGTACATGACAATCTGCGAAGGCACACTGTTTGCAGAATTGACTCTGGCTGCAGAAATCACTGCCCCGCACAAGACTTGGAAGCATACCCAGTAGGTAAGAAAATTAGAGGGCATGCTGGTGGTGGCACAGTGCCATAAGGTTGGGAGGGAGCTACCCTAGGACTCCTCAACATGGAGTCTGAATGCTGTTTGATAACACTGTTGCTGACCCCTTCCATTGCTTTACTGATGACTGACAGCAGAAGGATGGGGTGATTATTAGCCAAGTTGGATTGTCCTACTTTTGGGAGACAGGGCACACCAAGACAATTTTACACATTAGAGATAACAAGGTGTGGAGCTGGATGAACATAGCAGGCCAAGCAGCATCAGAGGAGCAGGGAAGCTTGACATTTTGGGCCTCGACCCTTCTTCAGAAATGAGGGAGAGGAAGGGGATTCTGAAATAAATAGGGAGAGAAGGGGAGGCAGATAGAAGATGGATAGAGGAGAGGATAGGTGGAGAGGAGACAGACAAGTCAAAGAGGCGGGGATGGAACCAGTCAAGGTGAGTGTAGGTGGGGGGGGTAGGGAGGAGATAGGTCAGTCCAGGAAGGACAGACAGGTCAAGGGGGCGGGATGAGGTTAGTAGGTTGGAAATGGGGGTGGGGCTTGAGGTGGGAGAAGGGGATAGGTGAGAGGAAGAACAGGTTAGGGAGGCGGGGACGACCTGGATTGGTTTTGGGATGCGGTGGGGGGAGAGCGGAGATTCTGAAGCTTGTGAAATCCACATTGATACCATTGGGCTGCAGGCTTCCCAAGCTGAATATGAGTTGCTTTTCCTGCAGAATGTGGGTGGCATCGTTGTGGCACTGCAGGAGGCCCAGGATGGACATGTCATCTACGGAATGGGAAGGAGAGTTGAAATGGTTCGCGACAGGGAGGTGCAGTTGTTTATTGTGAACCGAGCGCAGGTGTTCTGCAAAGCGGTCCCCAAGCCTCCGCTTGGTTTCCCTGATGTAGAGGAGGCCACAACGGGTACAGCGGATGCAGTATATCACATTAGCAGATGTGCAGGTGAACACCTGCTTGATGTGGAAAGTCTTCTTGGGGCCTGGGATGGGGGTGAAAGGGGGAGAAAGGGGGAGGTGTAGGGGCAGGTGTAGCACTTCCTGTGGTTGCAGGGAAAAGTGCTGGGTGTGGTGGGGCTGGAGGGGAGTGTGGAGCGGACAAGGGAGTCACGGAGAGAGTGGTCCCTCCGGAAAGCAGACAAGAGTGGGGAGGGAAAAATGTCTTTGGTAGTGGGGTCGGATTGCGGATTGCAGATGGCAGCAGTGTCGGAGGATGATGCGTTGGATCCAGAGGTTGGTGGGGTGGTACCCGTTGTGGCCTCCTCTACATCGGGGAAACCAAGCGGAGGCTTGGGGACTGCTTTGCAGAACACCTGCGCCCGGTTCGCAATAAACAACTGCACCTCCCAGTCACGAACCATTTCAACTCCCCCTCCCATTCCTCAGACGACATGTCCATCCTGGGCCTCCTGCAATGCCACAACGATGCCACCCGAAGGCTGCAGGAAAAGCAACTCATTCAGCTTGGGAACCCTGCAGCCCAGTGGTATCAATGTGGATTTCACAAGCTTCAGAATCTCCGTTCCCCCCACCGCATCCCAAAACCAGCCCAGCTCGTCCTCGGCTCCCTAACCTGTTCTTCCTCTCACCTATCCCCTCCTCCCACCTCAAGCTGCACCCCCATTTCCTATCTACTAACCTCATCCCACCCCCTTGACCTGTCCTCCCTGGACTGACCTATCTCCTCCCTACCTACACTCACCTTTACTGGTTCCATCCCTGCCTCTTTGACTTGTCTGTCTCCTCTCCTCGATCCATCTTCTATCCACCTCCCCCTCTCTCCCTATTTATTTCAGAACCCTCTCCCCCTCCCCCATTTCTGATGAAGGGTCTAGGCCCGAAACATCAAGCTTTCCTGCTCCTATGATGCTGCTTGGCCTGCTGTGTTCATCCAGCTCTACACCTTGTTATCTCGGATTCTCCAGCATCTGCAGTTCCCATTATCTCTGATACAATTTTACACATTGTTGGATAGATGCCAGCATTGTAGCTGTACTGGAACACATTGGCTAGGAATGCAGCAAGTTCTGCAGCACAAGTCTTCAGCATAATTGCTGGAATGTTGTTAGGGCCTTTGTAGCTTCTAGTACCATCTGTCATTTTTCTACACCACACGGAGTGAATTAATTGGCTGCATTTTAACATTCGAGATGCTGAGGACCTCCAGAGGATACTGAAAGGGTTACGGACTCAGCATGGTGCAAATGCCTCAGTGCATCTTTTACACTGTTGCGCAGCGTGTCCCATTTTTGTCAAAACAGATTATTGTGGAACCTCCTCCTTCAGTGAGCTGTTTAATTGCCTGCCACTATTCACAACTGGATGTGGCAGAACTGCAGACCCTTGAACTGATCCATTGGTTGTTGGATCATTTAGTTCTGTCTATCATTCGCTGCTTACACTATTTGGCGTGCAGGTTCAAAGTCACTAGGTTGACACCTCATTTTCAGGTATGCCTGGTAGTGCTGCTGGCATGCCCTCCTGCACTCTCCATTGAACAAAGGTTGATCCCCTGGTTTGATGATAAAGATTGAGTGGGGGATAGTTCACAGGGTGGCGCAACATCGAGGGCCGAAGGGCCTGTTCTGCACTGTATTGTTCTATGTTCTATGTTCTATGATGTGCCGGGCCATGAGGTTACAAATTACACTGGATTACAATTCTGCTGCTTTTGATGCCCCACAGTGCCTCATGGATGCCTAGTCTTGAATTGCTAGATCTGTTTGAGATCTGTCCCAACTAGCACACAACACAATGGAGGGTATTTTCAATGTGAAGGTGGCACATTGTCTCCACGAGGACTGTGCGGTGGTCACTCTTACTGACACTGTCATGGACAGACACGTCTGCAACCAGCAGCTTGGTGAGGTTGAGCTGTGATATGTTTTTCCATTTTTTGGGATCCCCCACCACCTGCCGCAGATGCAGTTTTAGGGATTTCCAGTGTTTAGGGTTTGACTAACTTGGTCAGGAGTGCTGCTGCCAAGCCACTCTTGGTGGTAGACATTGTCATTCTCACACGGAGTAAATTCTGCAGCCTGTCACCCTCAGTGCTTCCTCCACATGGTATTCAAGTTGTGGCCCACTCAAACAATCTTCCCACTCACTGCAGATGCACGAACTCCCACCAGCATTCCTAGTGACAGTGCCACTTTCAATGTTCAGCCATGAACCTGGCAAAGCACTGGTAGCCCACAGCCACCCTTCAGAGTTTGTTTTATTGGATAGAGGGTAATTTGCAACTTGCTTTGCCAATGACGACCTGGGGGTCCTGCTGGACTGTGGGTGCTCGTGGTCACTGCCCATATAGTGTGCCCTGGGATGTTGGTGGCTGATGGAAGTCAGGAGGAGCCAGCAGTGATCTGGAGTCACCAGGTACCCACTCAGACTTTCCAATTCAGGAATTGTTGTTATCTGGTTTTTACCTTGTGGGTGGGAAAATAGGAAACAGCATATCAATGAGACAAAATGATGCTAGAGTGAGGATGTTAATGCATGCCATGAACAGCACTCGGTTGAAATATTGGGAAGCTCCTCACTGCCGATCTCAGGCAATTCTCCCAAGTTCCTCACATCATTCAAGGACTGTGAAAATTCCAGCCAAAGGTTCAAATCTGTTTGAATTTCACAAGTCATGAAAGTGATGTTGGGCGTTTTCCTGATTGATCGATAGGGATATTGGGTTGTCCTGGTCGCACTAAACAAGAATGACAAAAAAGGCAGCCATGGTGAGGGTAATCAGCAGGATGTTTCCTAGCCCATGTTTCATTAAATGCCATGAAACATCCTAATGTAGATAATCCCACAAGACAGGTTGTTTGAGGAAACACTATTCTATAATGTTACAAAGCTTTCAGATATTAAATCCAAAACCTGCAGTTAGGGTAATTTCCAAATGTGGAAAATATCCACCAACAAGATCATCCAAATGATGAGAAATAACACATTAGTCCTGTACTTGCTGAATGTGGGTCAGGTACTCAAAATATCCTCTATACCAACAAAGCTCAAGATAATAGCAAAAGAGCCAGACGCTGAGAACAGTTAATGGAAGTCCTTGGTCTGCGCTAACTTGAAATAACAATCCAGCAAAGCGCAGCTCTGACAAAACAGGAAAAAGCTTTTCCATAACAGCATTTGGCAGAGGCTGTGTTTTGAAAGTCTAAGGATGCTATGTGTACATTTGAGAAATGGAATGAACATACATCAGCATTAATACATGCGCTGGTCCCAATCTCTCAGCCTATTTGAGACATTCTGATTTCCAAGCCTCATGGAATTTTGCAACACAAAAGGGTCAACACAATTCAGCCAATCTCACAAATATTACAAACAGCTACCTATTAAATCTAATTTCCCTGCCCTTCTCCCATAGCATCATAGAGCACAGAATGAGGCCACTCAGCCAATTCTGTCCTTGTTGATTTCTTTAAAGAGACATTCAATATTTCCCGTTTCTTCCTGATCTTTCTCAATGTGCTTTATCAGTAGTTATCCAATTGCCACAACCTTTGCATTGATCCGACAGCATGGAAAATTACTCAGGTATGTCCTGTACACATAAAGGAGAAATCCAACCAGCAACAATTACTGCCCATTAGTTAACTCTCCATCATGTAAAGTGATGGGAGGTGTCAGCAACAGTGCTACCAAACAGCACTGCTCAGCAATAACCTGCTCACTGACACTCTGATTGGGATCGCCAAGGGCACTCAGCTCCTGCCTCATTACAGGCTTCAGTGAAACACAGATACAAGAGTAGAACTCTACATGGATGAGTGTGAATGCCCTTGACATCAAGGATGCATTTGAGTGTGAATCAAGGAGCCCAGCCAAAATTAAAATCAATGTGAACTGGAGGGAAAACTCTTTGCTGGTTAGAATCATAACTAGCACGAAGAGAATTGGTTGTAGGTCAGTCATTCTCAATTCCAGGATAATTCTACAGGATTTCCTTAGGATAGTTTCCAAGGTCCAACCATCTTCAGCTGCTTCATCAATCACCTTCCCTCCTCTTATAATGCCAGAAGTAGAGTTACTGGACAGGTGCCTACAGTTGCTGAAGTGTTGTGTCCTTGCTGTTTGTGGTTTGTACAAATGACCTAGAGGGTTGATCAGTAAGTTTCTGAATGATATAAAAATTGGTGTGGTGGTAAACAGTGAGGAGATAGGTGTAGATTATAGGAGATGTAGACAGGCTGTCAGATGGGCTGATCAGTGGCAAATGGAATTCATTTTGGATAAGCGTGAGGTAATGCACTTGGGGAGAACAAACAAGGCAACGGTATACATGATGAACATAGTACCCTAGAAAGCACCAAGGATCAATGAGACCTCAGTGCGCATGTCCACTGGTCCCTTAAGGTAGCAGGACAGGTAGATAAAGTGGTTAAGAAGGCCTGTGGGATACTTTATTAGCTGCGGCATAGAGTTTAAGAGCAGGTGATGCTCGAACTGTATAAAACGCTGGTTAGGCCACAATGCGAGTACCATGTACAGTTCTGGAATCCACATTACAGGAGGGATGTGATTATACTAGAGAAGGTGCAGAAAAGATTTATCGGGATGTCGCCTGGACTGTACAATGTTAGTTATGAAGGGAAATTGGGCGGACTGGGGTTGTTTTCCATTGATTAGAGGAAATTGAGAGGGGCCGTTATTGAGATGTACATTCATTTCTCTGCATCCATGAGGGTTCAATTCTTGAGAATCCTAGTAAATGATGAAATTTGCAGGTGGAGCTCAAGGGAAAAAAGGTTAAAAATCACGGATACATGATTTTTGCCTGCAGATGTTGCTTTTTGTTGTCACTTTCTTTTTGGCACGGATAGGCAAATTTGTGATTTGTGATTTTGCAGATACAGAGGGTTTACTTTATCAAATTGTGAGGAACCTGGAACTCACTGTCTGAGGGTGGTAGAGGCAGAAACATTCACAACGTTTGAAATGTATTTAGATGTGCACTCGTGATCCCATGGCATACAAGGCTATGGAATTGGGCTTAAAATAGTTAGGTGGTTATTTTTGATCAGCACAGACTTGGTGGACTGAATGGCCTTTTCTATGCTGTAGACCTCTATAATTTTACAACTATGACCCTATTCAGTTGTTCATTGATGGCTACACTATATTCAGCACGATATGTGACTCCTCCAATACTAAAGCAACCAATATCCAAATACAACAAGACCTGGACCGTATCGATAACCCGCAATCCCTGTCATCTCGGGCAAAGGCAGCAGGTACAACAGCACGACCTCCTCAAGAGCAAATGACATTTAATGTGGATAAATGTCAGGGTTTCCATTTTGGTTGCAAAAGCAGGAAGATGGATTATTATCTGAATAGTGATAGATTGGGAAAGGGGGAGGTGCAATGAGACCTGCGTGTCCTTGTACAGCAATCACAAAGTAAGCATGCAGGGGCAGCAGGCGGTGAAGAAGGCAAATGATATGTTAGCCTTCACGGTGAGAGGATTGAGTACAGGAGCAGGGACGTCTTGCTGCAATCGTACTGGGCCTTGGTGAGACCACACCTGGAGTATTGTCTGCAGTTTTGGTCTCTATCTGAGGAAGGATATTCTGCCTGTGAAGGGAGTGCAACAAAGGTTTACCAGACTGATTCATGGGATGATAGGACTGATGTATGAAGATAGACTGTATCTGTTGGGGCTATATGCAGTTTAGAAGAATGGGGCAGGGGGCTAGAAGGAGTCCCATAGAAACCTATAAAATTCTAACAGACTAGGCGGAAAACTCAGGATGTTCCTGGTGACTGGGGAATTCAGAACCAGGGGTCACAGTTTAAGGATATGGGGTCGGCCATTTAGGACTGAAATAAGGAGAAATTTCTTCACCCAGGGTGGTAAGCCTGTGGGATTCTCTGCCACAAAAAGCAGTTGAGGCCAACACTTTGAGACTGTTTTCAAAGGGTGAGATATAATCCTTAGAACTAACAGGATCACAGGCTTAGGGGAGAAAACAGGAACAGAGTACTGAATTGGATGATCAGCCATGATTGTATTGCCTATTTTCTATGGTTCTATGCAACTAGGGATTGACAATAAATTCTGGCCCAACCAGCAAAGCCCACACTCCTGAATAATAAAAAAAAATTCCCAATGTTATGACAGTATCTGTTTTTACCTATTTTAAGCAGTTTTACACAAGTCATAACAGTTCATTCAAAAGACGTTCTTAAATATTTTTGTTTTATGCTATAAAACGGGTGATGCAATTGGCGTCACCACCTTCAGGGCTGCAAAGAGGGAGAAATCGGCCTGCACTCTCTCTGTTGGAAACGTGTTGACAGGATGAGGTCCAGTGGAATGTGCTGAATTTGGTTAGACAGTCTGCCAATACGGAGGTAAGCTCAGACCAGAAATATAGCGACTTATGCCTAGCATCACAGAATCATCTCCAGCCTGAGAACACAATACCAACAGACAGCCAGCACCTCTGGCAAATCTGTATAAGGAGGAGAGATAGGATAGACAACTATTGTAGCAAGGTCTTCCTCACGATTAATCAAAAACGCAATATCTGGTGTTCTTTCCAAGCATATTTCTAGACTGTGAACATCTAGGCTCATGACAAATTGTATATTTAGAACAATTTTGACAGCTGCAAGTCTTAATAAAAAAAGTAATAGGAATTTAAATGAAAGCTTTTGACCTTTGCTATTGGAATAAACTAAAACCACAGCCTTTACAGAGGGGCAGATGATGCCACAGCCTGTTAAGGATGGAGTTTTCTCAATAAAAAGCTCTATGTTATTGTTCCAAGTTTTATAGAACCATTTTGTCCCTCAAAAGATTCACTACAACTTTCATAAGCTATATAACTAATCGATGCTGTCCCCTGTGGTCTGAGGAGTAACAATTACCCAGTTGCAGTAATCCATTTACTGAATTTATCACATCTGTGCTACAACAGCAATTTTTTGGCACTGGTGAAAAATAAAAGCTAGACTAGAGATATTATCAGTTAAAACAGCTAAAATATTCATCAGCATTACATGGAAATGGCAACAAACAAAATTCACAAAAGGAAGCTGGACACCAATAATGCAGTGTAAACTGCAATGTCCACAGGAGCTAATTTACCACTTCTATCACTTTGAGGGCTGGGCTGTGAAAACAGTCTCTGCCTAATTTGTTAAACAACATTCATGCTAAATCATTATAAATAAAGGCTCTGTTGCCTCTACAGTGTAATTTTTCAGACTTTGATTGCTTGCCCAGAAGACCAATGGCTTTCTGAAACTTTCAATATCCTGGCTCTTAGCCAGCAGACTTCACTTGGTGACCAGGCAATAAATGAGATTAACGCCCATATGTGTAAGAGGTGACAGCAGGAACAGATCAGCATGTTAATATCCACTTTATGATTCCAGCACAGTGATACAAAATATTCCTAAATCTTTCCCAATGCTAGTCTGTAAGGAGACAATGCAGGAAGATTTGCAAGAACCACATGGGTGGCTTACCCCAAGATTCTCTTTTCTAAGGTATTTCATCAACAGAGACAGATGCTTTCACTCAGCTAATCTAAACTCTGTAGAAATCCAGGATCTTAATGAAACAAAGGCCTAAATTTATTTTGTACCTTTGATTTAGTCAAACACTAGGGAACATCATAGGAACATTATCAAGTCAAATGTGGCCGTGAGCTACTTGATGAGGTATTAGGATGGTCAAACTTGGTCAAAGAGCTCATTTGAAGCTATATCTCAGAGCAGAAGAGATTGAAAGATGAAGGTGTCCAGAAAGGGAACTCTAGAGCTCAGGGCTTCAGCATCTGAGGGTATGATCACCAGTTGTGGAAGTGTTAAAACTGTGCATAAGCAGCAGGCCACAATTAGAAGAGCAGAGAGATTTCAAAGGGTTGTAGGGCTAAAGGAAGTTAAAGAGACAGGGAGGTGCAAAGTCAGGGAAGGATGTGAAAATAGGTGTGCAAATGTGAGAAGTGTGATTTTCTTGGACTAGCAATCAATGTAGTTAAGCGGAGGAAATGTCTGTTCATGCAGGATTGGACTGCACTACCACACTGGACGATTTAGTCATCACAAGGTAAAAGCAAAACATAGCATTATCACTTTGTTTTAATTTAATTCCTAAACTGAAAGGGCAGTGTGTCTGAAATGCACGTTGCTACTCACTCCCATTCCACTCCTTTTTCACAATCACCTATGTCAAGTGAGTGCTGCTGGCAAGACCAGCATTTGTGGTCTAACTGTCTTTGGCATATTGGCCATTGATGTGAAATCTTCTTTTCAACATCAATCTTTTACCCATTTGTGCAAAGATAGTCAAAGTAACAAACATATTCCCACACAATGACATTGGGTTTTCTCCGGTGTTGTTGTAATTGGTTGTTCTCTGTGTTGTCAAAGAGCGCAGACATGCATGATGGCGCAGCACTCGATCAAGTGTTTCCTTTAACATTCTTCCATAATGTGGTACATTCCACGTAATTCACCATCCTATTTCACAAACTTTATTCTAACATTCAATAAATTCACAGGGGTAATGAAAATGCAGCAGATGTTTCACCTATCCAGTTTGGAGAACAGGTTTGTTCTATTGTCCTTGCCTACTGAGTATTCCTGTACTGAACTGCACTGTGGCTGAACCTTCTCCAAGAATCATCAAACCTAGACACGATTCTGCAATGGTTCCAAGCACTGAAGAAATTGACTGAATGTATTAGATTCAACTTTGGCTTGTACTTTCTGCTACCAAAAGCCATTAAAGCAACACATGCAGGAAATAAAACAAACTATCTAATTTCTGTTGAGAAGGCAGTGTCATGTGCATAACTACAGACAGCAATATTATTGGGATGATACCTTCCACATTATCAAACTTCACATGCTCTGCAATAGCAAGGTTTGACTCAATAATTCAAGTTTGCTTCTTTTAAAAAAAAACCAAACCCACGCTGTTAGATTCCTCTAAACATCTGCCAGGCACCTGCACAAACTTGTGTGCAAATAAGGCACTATTCAAACAAAATTCTGCCCATTTTCTGGTGCACAAGAAACTCCACAGTTTCATCCTCAACTCCACTTTCATTCTGACAATCTGTCTGACGTTGGGAGAGATCAGAGGCAGAAAGTGATGTCCTATTGATATTCCACTGTGGGTGGAATCTTACCAGCCTCCGAACAAAGTGGACAATGGGGATTCAGTTGGGAACAAATGGCAAGAAAAGAAAATTGAGACTCTTGACATTGAGAAAAATTATTTAGACTTTCCAGCCAAGGTTTAAACAGTTTAGATGAGAATCTAAATCAGTTCTGAAGAAGGGTCACTGGACCTGAAACATCAATTCTGCTTTTTCTCCACAGATGCTGAGGTGCTGAGTTTTTCCAGCAATATTTGCGTTTGTTGTAGATGAGAATCTTGTTAGTGAGCAGCAAGGTAACTATACGCGTTCATTAACATCTCATTATTACCTAATCCCACCTCACCTAAATGCATTTACTATTTTTCTAGGCAGTGGAGAGAAATTAAGTGGTGACAATTCCTGACATAAAAGTCTGATGGCTACAGCTCATTAGTGTCTTCTCTTGGCTTCATCTTAACTAACCATCCTCAACATTTCAGGGTATATGCTGTGAGCGGTGACTGCGTGCCCCCACCCCCTGTTCGTGGAGGTTGGCATCAGACAAGCACCAACGTCATCACATGATCTTGGCACACCTCCAACTCACACAGGATACAGTTCACCACTTGAAAGCTGCACTTTGAGCTTCCTGACACCTTACAGTGCAGAGCTGCTGCCAGGCTGCCTTCTGTTCAGAGACAGGCACCAGCTCATGCATCTAAACAGGGTCCACTTAAGGGCTATTAGTGCTCGTTCATTTTGGATGCTCTGTCAAGCCTTGAATTTCCTCTTACTGCATTGCTGCCTCAATCAAAAATTACAATACTTCGGAGGAAAAAAATGCTGCAGAAACTCAGCAGATCTGGCAGCATCTGTAGACAGAGAAACAGACTTAACATTTTGAGTCCAGTGACCCTCCGTCAGAAAAGCCTGTTCTTCTGAACCACAACTATCACTTGGGTCAAAGTGCTGGAATTCCTTCTCTAAGGGCACTGGGGTCAATCTACAGCATGTGGACTGCAGCAGTTCAAAACAGCAGCTCACCACCACCTTCTCAAGGGCAACTAGGGAAAGGCTATAAATGTTGTCCAGCCAGCTACACCCACGTCCTATTAGTGAATATATAAACAAAAGGGTCTCAGCAGAAGGCTTCCTCGTGATATAGAGGAGCTACAGGAGATCCAAAAACCATAATCTTTGGTACCATTTCCTCCAGGTGAGCGAGACACAATGCTGCTGCTGAATGTGGGATGTCTCAGGACACCATCACTGACTCTGTCTTCGCTGGAGCAGGGCTTGTAATCTGAAAGGGCGGGTGGTTATTCTTTTCTGGTAATGTCAAGGTGATGGCTGTATTTAATTTGTACGTAGCTGGCTGTTTCCAAGGATCCACTATGGAACAGTGTGTAACGTCCAAATGCTCAACCCACAAATATATTACCCTGCGACTTGTGACAGATCACATGGTCAGTGCTGCAGCATGGGCTTTACCCACATAGTTGGCTCCCCAGGATCAGGGTGTTGCAGGCTGTACACCCATCACAATGAGTGCATCATATTATAACACAGCTGACTTAATGAATAGAAAAGGGTTCCAAGGCACCGGTCATCAGTGATCATTGTTACCACGTATTCGAAGTCTGTGCCTGGCATCCTGAAAGCTGCCATGATGCCGATGTTCTTGAGAATGCTCAGGTTCCTGCTTCATTCCCAAGGCCAGATGCCTTACCAGGATGGTGACTGAGGATAAGGCTTTGCTCTATATCTCTGGTTGGTGATTCGTCAACACAACTCCCTTACTGAGGCTGAACATAGATACATTTCAGCCAATAATTCCATCAGAGCCATGCTGAAGCATACAGTTGGCCTTCGGAAGATGCAGTTTCAATACTCGGATTGGTCTTTTGGGGGAGGTGGGGGACAGTCCCTGCAGTATTCTTCCAGACTGTGTGCGCTGCATAATTGTTGCATGCTGTGTCCTTCACAGCTGCAGCACACAAAGAAGGAATGTGATACATGGTGAGGAGCAAGTCAAGAACATTGAGCAGGAGTAACCTCACCTTCACCATGAAAGAGCAGTGCAGTGTCAGGCACAACTAGCACATAACGGACACTCATTCCCAACAGATGTGAGTTCGGTGAAGTCGTCACTCCTTGCCCTCCCATTAATTCTACTGTGAAGGGCTGGCAGTATTTGACCTGGTGCACAGCTGGGCTTTAAATATGCCACCGGTGGTGGAAAACCCAGCAAGTGTTTCCACTGCCAGTGGAGGCAAGGCAGAACAATACTGACACCGTAGGGGCACGGTGTGAGGTGAGTGTTGTGTGAGATGAGCGTTGTGTGAGATGAGCGTTGTGTGAGATAACTCACGAGAGCTCAAGGAGAGAGACTGTGACTGTTGTGAAGGGGTCATAGTTTGCCTTCCTCTGACCCATCTGCACCACCAAGGAATTTTGAATTTGCATTAGCTTTATTGTCACATGTACTCACATGAGTACAGTGAAAAGTTTACAAGTTGCCACTCACAGTGCCATCTTAGATACATAGGTCCAGTTTCACGACTGCAAATTCTGAAGAACTAAAAACTTAGAGAAAAATAACGAAATAAAATGCCCTGCATTACAGAAATTCAACGGTACAAAATCATAGCAATATATTAGAAAAATAAAGAACTAAAAGTCAGATTAACAGTAAATGGAGTAGGGTCTGCATTTCTAAAGGAGCTCTGATCAGACTCTCCTCTCAGAAATGCAGGGATCCAGACTGGCAACCTGCATGAGATTACCATTCCTCGGAAAATCCAACTTAATTTTTGGGACATGTAAAAATGGAGATCATATCATTCGAAAGATAAAGCAGGAATAAAGCAGAGAAACATTTTTACCCATAAACAGCTCTTTTGCCCGATTAAGTATTCGCTATTTCAACTGATTTCAAATGCTCCGCCATGGGCATGCCTTCAGTCCATGCACTAAATTCTGGAAATTATTCTTTAAACCTCTCCATCTCTCTCTCTCTCTTTCCCCTACTCCCTCCACCAAGAACCTCTTTATTCTTAGACCTGACCTTGACTAAACTTTTGGTCATTTGTCCTAATACCTTCTGATATTGCTTGGTGTCTAACTGTGTTTGATAACCTTCCCGTGAAGTACCTTGTTCATAGTGCTCAAAGGCGACATGCAAAACAAGTTGTTGCTAAAAATCCTTAGGTTTTAAGCAATATCTAGTTAACAAAGACTGGCACATACATACTATGAAAATAACCTAAATCAGTGCTTTATACCACGAATTCTAGCACAATTCAATATACCATCATTAGGTAAAGAATATCTTTCAATAGTAAATTCCCTATCATTTAGCATTATTAATCAGGCATATCATGATATGTCTTGGCCACAATGATCAGACTTGCACTGGCAGATGGAGTATAAGGAGAAAAAATATAAAGTTGCTCACTTTGGAGGAAGAATAAAAAAGCAGAGTATTGTTTAAATGGAGAATGCAGATTTCCAAAGTATAGAGTGATCTAGCTGTTCTAGTTTCTCAGTCACAAAATGTTAACTCACAGGTACAAGTGATTACAAAGGCCTAATAGAAAGTTATCCTTTATTACATTTATTTATTGAGCATAAAAGTGAGAATGTTATGCTGGAGAGTTAAAAAAAAATGACAAACAGTCTTTCTAGAACAGTGACTCAATTCAGTGTCAATCAGACAACAGGGAACTCCTTGGGTGGTAATGGAAGATTGGTTATACTGTGGTAGTTTAGTACAAACACAGAGTGACTTTAGCTTGTTTATGGTTCAAGATAATCAGGGATTAATCTTAATTTAGGAAATGTAGATGTTAAGGACTTTTGGGCTGTTTGGAGGAGACCTTACTGGAGTAAGAAAAATATAATTTCTCCCCCAAAAATGGAGTATACAATAATTGAGGAAAAGCACATTTATCTCAATAGAAAAAATTTACTCAACTTCTAGACCAGGAGTTCAAAAGAACACTGGACCCGAAACTTCGACTCTACTTTCTTGCCATAAATGCTTCCAGACCTGCTGAGTTTCTCCAGTTATTTTTGTTTCTGTCTGGACCAGGGGTGTCTGGTTGGCAATCTGCAGTGTGTTTACAAGCTGTGAAATTCTAAACCCTCAGTTTTGTGAGCATTCATGTAGGCAGACTTCAAAGTTGAAAGAGACAAAAGGGGAAAATCTGTTTTAGGACAGAGCTGAGGGGAAATTTCTTCTCTCAGAGGATAGTGCGACTCAGGCGTGCTGGAGGTGGAGTTGTTGAATATTTTTAAGGTGGATGGATTCTTATTAGGCAAAGAATCAAAGGTTCAAAAACAAAGTTGCTGGAAAAGCTCAGCAGCATCTGTGAAGGAAGAAACAGAGCTAACATTTCAGGTCCAGTGACCCTTCCTCAGAACTGTTCTGAGAAAGGGTCACCGGACCCGAAACATTAACTTTTCGAAACGTTAATGAAACGTAGCTTTTCTAGGAACTTTGTTTTTGTTCCTGATTTACAGCATCTGCAGTTCTTTCGGTTTGTAAGGAATCAAAGGTTATCCAGGTAGATGGGAATGTGGAATTCCCAAAACAAAACAGCTCAGATATAATTTTCTTGGACGGCAGAACAGGTTGAAGGGCTGAATGGCCTATTTCTGATCCCAATTCACGTGTTAATATCTGATCTCATCATTCAATCACTTTCTCCTTCTCTAATGTAACCTTAACATGCAAGATCTTAAAATCTACCTCACAATGGTAAAATGTAAGGAATAATTGCAGGCCATTTCTCCTTATCAACTGAATAATGGAGTTAATAATCTCTGCAATCTCTAACCAAGATAGATATTTCAAGCAATGTTCAAAATGTGTTTTCATTATCCATTTTATATTTGCTAAATTAGACTGGAATGGGAAAGAATCCATGTCTTTGTTTTTTCCCTATGTAGCTTAACTTCATAGAATGAGGTGACCGCATCAATTTATTTTATTCAGGCAGAAATCCAATTAGCTTAAGTCATAATCAGATTTGAACTGTAATAACCATTACTAACACACATATGAAGAAACTCTGCCTCACAAATGACTTCTGAGCAAAGGAAGATAGGGGATACATCATGACTAAAACCACTAAGAAATGGGTTGTGAAATTGATAGCAATTGCAAATGCCTGAGCTAATAAGACATAATAAAGCTTCAGGATCATTTTCAAAAACACTATGCCAATCAATAAGTGAAGCACAATACAAATAACATGACGTGAATCAAACCAGTAGACCTCTGAATGTTATACCATTGCAAATAACTGTCTCCCAACCAAATGGGTTTGTTTATTGTTCTTTAAAGTGGGATGATTTTCTTCCTCTCTCTTCCCTGTCAGGGGGCCAACATGTACTAGCAGAAGCAATCTTAAATTAAATCCCTACAGACATGGCGCATAGCCCAACGTACTCAAAATTCAGCAAACTGACTATTAAGAAGTCATTGGAACAGCTGCTTTGGGAAATGGGGAAAATAAATCAAAGTGAATGATTAGATTACTGGGTTGGGTTTGAAAAATATAAGAGTAGAAGTGGATTGCATTGAGTTTTAATCTGCATGCACATCACTGCTTATCCCTCAGGAGTTCTACTTAACCCTCCATGACCACCATGTCCCCAAGTTCACCTGCACTCCATATCATTGGCCCAACCATGACTTATGAAGTGTACACTCAATGGAAACCACATATAACCTATTCATATCATGGACTGTGGTAAGTGACTTTATTGCAAAGGAGTAACCCAATTACAGGTAAGGTTTTGACGTGATAAAGCTTCATATGTTTCTCCTTAAAGTGTGGATAACCAAATAACTTTTCCTTATCTGACCAGATGCCCTCCATGTGTTATTAAAACATCTGAATCATCTTGTTCTATACAGCATTTGAATCATCTGCTTAGCTATCATCATCTTTAGATAGTTCTACTGAGAAGAATATTAAGCAGAAGTCTATTCCACAAATCTGGAGTTAATAAATTTGAAGGGAGGAAAATTTTTACCAAACTTTGAATTTAGAAGCAAGCTATGTTTGCTTCCTTGAGCCTTGGTTTGCAACATACAGTTGGAGTCCAGGAACCCTCCCTGTTGATCCTCTTTGAACTTATTTTCAAAATATTCATATTCTTCTGTAAATAGGGGAAACAAAATTGAGCTTCTTGCTCTAAATGAGAACACTTATCCAGGTCCAGAATGAGTCCAAGCATATTAGATGCTCTGGCTGAAGGTGATTACATGCTTTAGGGTTGCTATTATATACACAAGATTATCTCTCAAAATTTGCTTGAATGTTTTAGGGCATTTAGAAAGAAATTTCCTTGGCTTTTCTTGACACTAGCAATTTTCTTTTAACTCTCCAAGGAGTTAGCATGGAAAGCCACTCCACAATCTAAAGGGAAATCACAGACCAATCAGTTTACATTCCTTTGTGGACAAAGGTAAAGATACCTTTATTAAAGATGAGATCATGCAGCATCTGTACAGGAATGAAGTCATGAATTATCATTATAGATAACAAGGTGTGGAACTGGATGAACACAGCAGGCCAAGCAGCATCATAGGAGCAGGAAAGCTTGACGCC
>JAHRHZ010000071.1:26506549-26545495 GCA_024137785.1 Ginglymostoma cirratum | reverse complement strand
ACGCCAAGCTTTCCTGCTCCTATGATGCTGCTTGGCCTGCTGTGTTCATCCAGCTCCACACCTTGTAATCTCGGACTCTCCAGCATCTGCAGTACCTATAATCTCTCATGAATTATCATTAATCATGTATTGATGATGGAAAGAACTTGCTAATCTAATTTACTGAGTTTTGTTGAAGGGATGACAAATGTTCAATAGGATCAAGGTAGTGGCTGGGTGCATTTGTACTTCAGTGTGACCTTTTAACTCATCCAGAAACTGGTATTGAAAATTGAAACAGAACATTGTAATCAGTTGAAAAATGTCACACAGTGAGGAGATGAAGCGGGGACTGGTGTCACCATATGGGACAAAGTTAGCAATGCTGATAGCAAGGATCTATATTATGAATCTTCTTTTTCTTAGCACCTGAAAGGACTCTTTGGAGCTCTAAGTCAAAACAACAATGACCAAAATTGCAGATAACAGGTGCTAAACCGTAAAGCTGAATAACTACAGGAGATTTGAATATACTTGAGAGGTAGGCAGCAAGATGGCAGATGAAACTCAATGAAAAGGATGTTGAGTACAAGTAGTTAAAATGTTGGTTAGACAGAGTCCAGTCATATACTTTTACAGTAAGAATTTTATTTTTAGTTCACACACCACAAACTTCAACACCACTGATTACTTGTTCCCTATTAATATAAATACTTACCCAATTATCCCCTAATTAATACCTAATATCGCCTACTCCCTAACTTCATTCGGTCGCAGGCATACTTGCCAGAACCTACTAGACGATAACAGAGGGATCTTTGATCAATCCAGTCAGCACAGCCAAGTATCGATTAACTCAGTTATTGGATCCTAAAACATTCTTTTCTCAAATGTACATATGTATATACGATTCGCATTTAAATTAATCAAGACAGTTTCTGGTTGCTCCCTAGAAAGTCCATTTTATTCACTGAACACTTGTTCTTTTTTCCTTCGGTTTTGAATTTACATCCCTTCAGGTGCAGGTCATGTCCTCTGGTTCTACTATTCCGGACATTGTGAAACAGTTTGTCTTGATCTTTCTTATCCAAGTCCTTTAGATCCTAATAATAGCAATCATATACCCTCTCCACTTTCATTTCTCCTGTGAGAACATCAGATTTTTGACATAATTGCTCCTCCAGCCCAATCCTTTCATCCCCTCAAATGTTCTGATTACTCTCTGCTGCAACCTTTCATTAGCTGAAATACCCTCCGTCCTTAGTGACCAGAATTGTACACTATATTGGAAGTGCAATCAAACAAATTATACATAAAGTTGCAGAATTGCCTTAATAATTTGAATGTTACAATCCTCTACCATCTCTCCAAATACGTATTGATCCAGTTCATTTTGAAGCATATCAACTGATCCTGAATTAAATATACTTTGTTAAAATACAGAATATATACAGCATGCTATGAAAAAGTCATTAATTAATGCTTACAAATTTTGTTATCTTACTGATAGTTTTAATTTTTAAAATTAATTCACAGGATGAGGGTGTCACTGGTCAGGCCAGCATTTATTGCCCATCCCTAATTTCCCAAAGGACAGTTGTCAACCACATTGCTGTGGGTCTGCAGTCACATGTAGACCAGATCAGGGAAGGATGGCAGTTTCTTTCCCTAAAACATTAGTGGACCAGATGAGTTGTTCCTGACAATTAACAACAGTTTCATGGTCATCATTTGGTTCTTAATTCCAGATTTTTATTGGATTCAAATTCCACCATCTACCATAGCAGGACTTGAACCCAGGTCCCCAGAACATTACCTGGGGTCTCTGGATTAACAGTCTTCCTGGATGAAGAAATTTCTCTTCATCTTGTCCTAAAAGGTTTACCACTTATCCTTAAATTATGACCCCTGGTTCTGGACTCCCCCACCTTCCAGAACACCTTGCACCTATCCTGACTACTGTTGTTAGAATTGTAGAGGTTTCTGTTAGATCCCCCCTCATTCTTTGAAACTTCAATGAATACAACCTTAACCAACTCAAGCTCCCATCATACGTCAGGCTACCATCCCAGGAATCAATTTGGTAAAACTTCGCTGCACTCCCTCTATAGCAAGAACATCCTTCCTCAGATAAGAAAACCAAACCTGCTCACAATATTCCAGGTGTAATCTCACCAACACCCTGTTATAATGGCAGCAAGACTGTACTCTAACCCTCTCACTATGAAGGCCAACATACAGTTTGCCTTCTTTACAGCCTGCTGCAGCTGCACGCTTACTTTCAGTGAGTGGCCCACAAGGACACCCAGATGTCATTGAAGTTGCCCCTCTCTCAGTTTATAGCCATTCAACTAATAATCTGTCTTCCTATTTTTGCTACAGAAGTGGATCACCTCACATTTACCTGCATGATGCTGCTTCTGCCATGCTAATGACCACTCACTCAACTTAACAAATCACACTGCAACATCTCTGCATCCTCCTTACAGTTCACCCTTCCACCTAGCTTCGTGTCATCTGCAGAGTTTGACATATTATGTTTAGTTCCTTCATTTAAATCATTAACATATATTGTGAATAGCTGGGGTCCTAGTACCGATCCTGATTCAGCAATTGCCTACTATTTGATTCCTGTCTGTTAACCAATTTTATATCTATCTCAATAGACTATTCCCAATCCCATGCATTTTAATTTTACTTACTGACCTCTCTATCATCATTTTTAATTAGCGGGGTTACATTAACTGCCCTCCAATCTGTAGGAACTGTACCAGAGTTTAAAGAACCTTGGACAATAACCACTAATGCATCCACTATTTCAAGGGCCACTTCCTTAAATACCCCAGGATGTAGATTATCAGGGCCTGGGGATTTATCAGAAATCAATGAGCCATCAATTTCCTCAACACCATTTCTCTACTGATACAGTTCCTCTCTCGCACCAAACCCTGTATTCCCCACCATTTCTGGTACATTAGTAATTACAATGTCTTCAACAGCTAATTGTATGTTGCAGAAAAGTATCATATCTGGAAAAAAATTACCATCTGACTTTGAAATGGAGCTCCGCTTATTAACTGAAGATTCTTAATGGAATCAATCATTAGTCAGACAAATGTGTTTTTGCACCCATCATTGCAAACAAAAAAAGGATGAATAGGCTGGAGGTGCAAATTAGTTTCTCAAATAAAACTTTAATAGGATGTGCATTAGCTGGAATGTTCTGGCTGAAGAATTTGCTGAACTTTAAACTGGACATATGTCAAGACGACTATAGGTTATAGATGTCACAGCTCCACGGACAGCTGCGGGGGAAAGAGAAAATTACACCGGACAAACCTTCAGCAGAAATATAACCAATTTAGATTCCTTCCTGTGCATATTTTATATTTTTAAAATCAAATTAGAATTACCTCCTATTCCTGATAATACAATGTTTGACAACTGAACACTGAAAATGCTTGCGTGCCAGATCTTGTATGCAGATACATAACACTGCAGGATGGTACAATATATATCATTTTCAATTTAATGGAGAACACATTTTAATTAAGATAAAGAAAACTTTAATTTTGTGCTTCCGCTTGATTTCTGAACATATTTCAGGTTTCTGTTGGTGCTAAGACAGGCTAATTGGAACTAAGCAAAAGCTAGCACATGAAGTAGTAAAGAACATCAAGGAAAAATAAAAACATCGCTGAAATGTTATGATTTAAAAGGCAGAATTAAAATGAAACTTACTGCTCATAGAAAAGAAAATGACAGAATCCACCTGTAACTAATGGTAAAAGAACATAAGAACTAGAAGCAGGAGTAGGCCATTCAGTCCCTCGAGCCATTTCAGATACCATGGCTGATCACATCTCAGCCTCAACTCTACATTCCTGCCCACTCTCCACAACTCTTCAACCCATTACTAATTACAAATCTGTTCATCTCCCTAAATTTACTCACTGTCCTGGCATCCACCACTTGTGGTAGCGAATTCCACAGATTCACAATCCTCGCGAGAAGTAATTTCTCTTCATCTTCATCTTTAATTTGCTACTCCTTGTCCTAAATCTAAGATCTCTTATTCTAGATTGCCCCAAGAGGATACATCCCTCTCTATATCAACTCAGTCAATCCTCTCTACCATCTTGTATACCTCAATTAGACCTCTTCTCATTCTCCTCAAGTCCTGAGAATATAGGCCTAAGCTAATCAAACTGTTACTAAGACAAACCCCTCATCTCTGGAATCAGCATAGTGTATCTTCTGAGACTGCCTCCAATGCAACTACATATTCCTTCTCAAGTAAGGCAACCTAAATTGTACACGACATTCCAGGTTCAGTCTCACTAATGCCTTGTACAGTTGCAGTAATACTTCTCAGCAATAAATGCCCAAATTCCTTATTACCCGCTGTATCTGTAAACTAATTTTCTGTGATTCATACATAAGGTCACTCAGATGCCTCTGCGCTGAAGCACTCTGAAGTTTCTCTCAACTTAGGGAAAAAAATTGCCTTTCTTCTCCTCCAACCAAAATGGATAACCTCACATTCACCCACGTTAAGCTTCATCTGCCAAATTCTGGTCCATTCACCTAAACTATCCATATCCATTTGTAAACTTCTTATTATATCGTTGCCACTTATTTTCCAACCTATTTTAGTGTCATGTACAAATTTGGCTATAGTACTTTCTATCCCAGCATTGTATGAAAGACTGCTGTCTGCTAGCTGTGAGGATCTTCACACAAACTCATTTATTGTGTCACAGGTGAGATTCTAGGGTGTATCATCTCACAGCGCGATGAGCAATCTCATTCTGGCTTCTAACCTGAATGAAGCTAATCAGCAAATGAAGCAATAAGCCCCATGGGTAAGCAGCAAATATTGTCAGTGAGACCTAAGAGAGTAGAGCTGTGGGAGGAAAGCTAAGACAAGAGGCAGCCACAAGCAAGGAGGAGTGACAGGATGGATGTCAGAAGGAAAGTTGGGTATATCCAGGGCTGTGTGTACGGATTGCAGGCGGATTTATGAAAGAGTAGGCACAGGTTAGCACAGTGTCATATATGATCAGTAGGATGAAATGTTAAGCCTAATGATGGAGTATTCATACCTTACACCTTAAAAAAGAACTTCAGGATGTAGCTTGTCTGCAAGCACAGGTATCCGGCACCATGCTATTAGTATTTTATTTGTTCTAATATTACTTGCATGGCTCTCAGAAAATGGAAAATATCATAGGTGGACGTGTTAGGGAAACCTGTTCCAGAAAGTGTATAAATAAGTGAAAACATACACTACCTGCAATATTGAGCCATTTATTTTAGTGCTTTCAGTTTAAACAAAGGATTTTGAAATATTAAAAACAGACAGAATGATTGGAAGTGTGATAGTCAGGTCCCCCATTAGGCTGGGTGACTGAAGCTGCATTGAATTAGAACACTAAACTTTTTTGTTGTGGATTTGCTATTTTCACTTACTATCACATAACTTATTCCATTATGTTAGCAACATATTGATGAAAGACGGAACTGGGTTTGGGTTTTGTCAATACAACCTTTAACAATAATCAGAGCGAACCCTCTTCTCATGAAGTCAGTTTGAGAAATATGCCAGAATTGTGTTCGAAGTTGGGAGAAATATTACTAGATTTCCAGTAATATTTCTCCCAACTTCGAACACAATTCAACAAACTTGGTTGGAAAATAATGACCTTTATCTATTAACACAATGATTCCTGTAGTGAGACCTACTCAAGCCATAGCCTCTTAACAACTGGATGGGCATGCCAAGAAAGGAAGGAACAGTTAGGCTTGCAGTGAAAAGTTGGGTTTTTCTAAAACGAAGTCAAAGCAGCCAGGCAAAACAATAGGTTATTTTTAAAAGGAGATGTGGTTTTTTCACTATTCTTTCTCATACACATGCCAGTATTCACACCCATTAATGTGGTAACTTTACCTGGAGTTACTTTAACACCAACATGCAGATGCAAGACAGAGCGAAAATGGTGAACTAATGATAAACAAGATGATATGACTGACAAAAGCAGTTGAAATGCGAAAATACTTGGAGAAACTGGACTTACAGAAGTTCCTTTATTGACTGTTTGGGTGGTTTTGTCAGCATTTGAAAATCCTGGTCCTTGTGTTTCAGAATTTCCTTTCTGGCAATTGCATCTGGTGCTCTGTGTACAAAACAGATAGAATGAGTCAGTACAGATCAGGCAATCAAGGCAGTCACACGAAATACTTCCAACTTACACTGGTGCTTTTCTCTCCATTCAACAGGGTCCACTGACTTGCACTGATCCCTGAAAATCACAATTTGAATATTTTTATTCTTTCATTCAAATCCTCACTTCTCCTTATTTTAGTAATCATCTCCAGGCCTAGAACCCTCTAATAGCTCTGTGTTTCTCCAACTCTGGCCTTTTGTCTTTCCACTTTTCACCGAACAATTGCTGCATTTGTTTTCAGACATCGAGGTCCTAAATCCTAATATTCCCTGCCTAAATCTCTCTCGATTTCTACCTTTCTCTTCTCCTTTAAGAAGCTTAGACCAACTTTTTGCTCACCTGTCACCTACTATAGCTTATTGTCAATTTTTCTCAAATTACCTTCCACTGAAACATCTTTCTGTATTTGATTATGTTAAAAAAGATTTTATCTTGTTACTACAGAATCAAAATATTGAAGGTGCCAGAAATCTGAAAAGAACAGAAAATGTTGGAAATGCTCTGCACATTTGGCCACATTTTTAAGAGAAAAAGCTGGTGATTGAGGTCTGTGACCTACCAGCAGGACTCTGGGGAGAAAAGGAAATGGTCACCAACCACAAATATTAGCTTGCGTTCTCTTCACAAATTTTAACCACTCACACTGCATGAGCACTTCTCACGTTACCATTGCTTCCTTTAACAATGGCCTTAAATCTGTGTCCTCTTTTTCTTAATGTTTTGACCAACAGGAACAGTTTTTCCTGTACCTAACCCGAACATCCTTATAAAATCTTCTTTTATCCAAGCAAAGCAGCCCTAATTTCTACAATCTATGAAGCAGAGGGCTTTCCTCCCTGGAATCATTTGTGAGAGCCATCATTTGTGTGAGCCATTTCTGCAGTCCCACTCATGCTCTCACATTCTTTAGAAAACCTGGTGCCAGAACTGGATCCAATACTCTACCTGAGGTTGCTGCCAATATATCATACCAGTTTAACAAAACCTCCTTGTTGTGGGTGCTTCATGGCTCTATTAATAAAACCTGATATTTAATTAACCACTCACTCAGCTTGTCATAGCTTATGCACATATACAGACGTGTCCATCTACTCATGCACTCTTTGGAATTGTACACTTTATCTTATTTTGCATCTGTGTTGTTTCTACCAAAATGAATTGGGGAGGGCAGGCAGGGGAGTCAGCTGGATAGCTGGTTCACGATGCAGAGCGACACCAACAGTG
Source organism: Ginglymostoma cirratum (assembly GCA_024137785.1). Taxonomy (NCBI): domain Eukaryota; kingdom Metazoa; phylum Chordata; class Chondrichthyes; order Orectolobiformes; family Ginglymostomatidae; genus Ginglymostoma; species Ginglymostoma cirratum. The sequence continues at coordinate 26,538,065 of JAHRHZ010000071.1, read as the reverse complement.
CAGCTGAGGTTACTGTGAAGGTTCCACCTTCTCAACCTCATCCCTCATTTGAAGCATAGTGACCCTCAGGTTAAACCATTGCCAGTCGTCTCTCTCAATGAGAGATCACCCCTATGGCCTTCTACGACTATGATAACTTTACTTATACTTAACAAAATGAATTACCTAACACTTCTCTAAACTGATTTAGTCTGATAATTGTAAGCCCATACTACTGTTTATGTACTGTTGAAATTCTACATGCTGTTCCTCACAGCCCACAATGCTTCCAAGTTTCACATCATCCTGCAAATTTTGAAATATTGCCTGACCTGCTGAATGTTTTCTGTTTTTAGTTCTATGTAGGTACTGTTGTTTCTGATCAGTCATGCTCCTCACTGCAGTTTATTAAAAAATGAGATGACTGGGAGTGAGGTACACAGTGTGCATTTGAATCAGATAATTTGATAACACCTTGAACTGCTTGTTGTTATATCTATTCATGTAACAGCAGTCACCGCAATTCAAAGGAATTAATCAAGACATTTCTGAGTGTTGTGACAATGAACTATATAAATACAATATTTTCTCACCACACTCAATAACAATATCAAATGATGCATCATAACATGCTGCAGTTTTATATACTTATGGTTCACTATTGACTACAGAAACCTTAGAAAATCCAAACTTTCTACCCCAATTGTGCTCTTTAGAGTCTGTTTTATGAATAATGCAGTAACAAAAATCTGTAATTTGGCAAACAGTAAGTAAATATTAGTGCAAACTTATTTAATTATACATTCATTAATGAAGCACTTATTGGAGATAGATTCATATTCTGGAGATGTCACACCATGTTGTACTTCCTGAGGCAAAGCAATTTCTTGCAGTAATGAGTTTCTGTCCTTATCACAATGTCCTTATTCTAATCAGGAACAGATGGAGTGTACACTAGTCAAAGAACGTAGACAAATGCATTCTTTCAGCAGCTGCTGGATGCTCCATTTATAGTCTCCTGGTCAGTGACAGATTTCCCAGCTTCCAGCTAGCGGAGTGAATTTGGTCATAATAAAGGTGAAAAACTGCACTATTCATAATTAGTCCATCACAAATATGATGCAGATATTTCACAGAATATAATCTAAAAATAAAATGGTATGACAGACAACTAAAAGTATTGAAACACTGGGCAATGTTAGGGTTGCAAAAAAGATTACAGGCACATTGTTTCAAATGCAATAGCTACAGCATAAATTTCCATCCTTTTGTGGCTTAAGATGCCGAACTTGGGAACTGTAGAAGCAAGTAAGGCAAAGCCAATTGTGAGTTGTATAGAAATAATAACACAGAAGTTAACCATTTGACTCACTGTGTTAACTATAGAAGGAAGATTTGGAAAATTTTAGCACTTCAAGGGAAATTAATTTTTAATAGTATGTTTCCTGCTTTATGCCTCTACGTTTATTCTGCATTTCCCCGAAGATCACATATCCCTTTAAACAATATCATAGACTCGTGTTTCCCACTTTCTTGTAAAACAAGCTCCTGAAAAATCTATTCCATTTAGCCATTATTTTTAAATTAATTCATGGACGATGGAAGTCACAGCCTGGGCCAGCATTTATTACCTCTCCCTACCTGCCTTTGAGGAGGTGGCATCAAGGTGCTTTCTTAAACTATGTGCTGGAAGTACAGCCATAATATCCTTAGGGAGAGAGTTCCAGGATTTTATTCCAGCGACAGTGGAAAAGCAGTGACATATTTCCAAATTAGGATGGTGAGTGGACTGGATGGAAATTCACAGGTATTGGCGTAAATGGGGGACCTGTTATTTTTAAACTATGATACTGAGTATCTAGATTCTTCCACAAGAGGAAACACCCTCGTCACATTCACTCCCTCAGGATCTTATATGCTTTAATTAAGTCACATATGACTCTTCCAAACTTCGCTTATGGCATTCTGCCTGCCTGAAAAAGACCCATTTATTCCTACTCTCTGCCTCCTGTTAGCCAGCCAATCTTCTATCCATGACAATATGTTACCACCTACACCATGGAGCTTTTATCTTCCACAATAACCTTCAATATGACACCTGATTAAATACCTTTAGGAAATCGAAATACAATACATCCACTGATTCCCCTTTATTCACAGCACAAATTACCAGTTCAAAGAATGCCAGTAAAGTACTTAAACATGATTCCACTTTGACAAAACCATGTTGGCTCTACCTGATTACTCTGAACCTATCCAAGTGTCCTGTTATAATATCTTTAATAATAGCTTCCAACATTATCCCAATGACACATGTTATACCTATCGTTTTCTGCTTTCTACCTCTCCCCATTTTTGAATCAAGGAGTCATATTAGCAATTTTCCAATCGAAAGGAACTTTCCCCAAATCTCATGAGTTTTGGAAAATTAAAGCTAATGTATCAATTATCTCACTTAGTACTTCTTTTAACAACCTAGCATGATCAGGACCCAGGGACTTGTCAACTTGCACCTCCAACAATTTACTCCATGCTCCTTCCCTGGCTATTGTAAATTTCTTGAGCTCCACCTCCCTTTCAATTCCTGATTTTTCAGCTATTTCATGGATGCAACTTATATCCTGTCTATGAAGATAAATGCAAAATATCCACTCAATTTATCTGCCATCTGTTTATCCCCTGTTACTAATCCCCCAGACTCATTTCCCATAGGTCCAGCACTTAATTTGATAACTCTTTTCCTTTTAAAATATCTGAAGAAACTTTTCCTGTTTTTATATTTTTCTCCAACTAAATCTCGTACACTAATGTTTCCCTCCTTATTAATCTTCTGCTATTTTTTGCTTTTTAATACTCTGTCCAATTGTCTGACCTGCCTCCTTTGCAGAATTATGCCTTTCTTTGAGTTTGATATTATCTTTGACTCCTTTTTATAAGTTAACATGACAGCAGGTCCATCTCATTGAATTTTTATTTGTTGGAATGTTCTGCTTTTTCTGAAACATCCCCTCGAATGTTTACCACTCCATCTCTTTCGACTTATCTCTAAACTTAAATTGCCAGTTCACTTCTGCTAGCTCTGTTTTTATGTCCTTGTTTCAATTCCAAATAGTAGTTTTGGACCCATAATTCCTGGTCTTAAACGGTATTAAAATTCAATCATATTACGATTGCTGTAACCCAGGGGCACTTTTGTTCTGTGGTCAGTGATTAATCCTATCTTGTTGGTCAAAACCAAGTCTAGTATAGACACCAACCCTATCACAGGTTAGTACCATAGCATGCTGGTCTAAGAAACTGTCCCAAAAATATTCAAACAATTTCTCATCTAGACCATATTTTCCCATCTGAATCTTCCTGTCTCTATGTAAGTTAAAACCCTCAGGGTAATTGTTGTCCCCTTCTGATAAGCTCCCCTTATTTCTTCCTTGATACCGTGTCCTACAACGTAGTTATCACTAAGAGGCCTGTACACAACTCCCACAAGTGACTACTTGCTTTTATCATTTATTATCTCTGCCCAGACTACTTCTATTTCCAGTTTTCCTGAATTAATGTCATCCCTCTCTATTGTACTGATATCATCTTTAATTAACAGACCCACTCCTCCACCCTTTCACAGCTTCGGCTAATGCTTCTGAAGCGTCATATACCCTTATTTAGTCTTGGACTAGGCAATGATTCAGCCATGTCTCACTTATAGCCACAAGATCACACTGCTTTATCCCAATCTTTTCTACTAGTTCATCTCTTTTGTTTTGAATGCATTTTCAGGAAGTGTCTTAAGTTTTGCCCTTTTATTTTTTGCAACCTCTAGTTCCATTGCCGATGTGTTGTTCGATCTATATTTTACGTCCCTTCCTTTCATTATCAGTTTATCATTTCCCACATTAATTCCATCCTCGGTTATCTTTTCCTCACTCTGATTCACCACAGCTACTTCAATTTGGGTCCTTGCCCCACTAATTAATTTAAAACCTGCTCTACTTCCTTAGTTATACAGTTCACAATTTGTCAATCTGGAAATAATAATTCATTATCGACCTTCAAAATTGCATAACCTTGAAATCTCTGATTTGTTTTCCTTCAACATGCTTGGCCTCACTGACTTTTTTCCCTAAATCTACCTGCTAAAGCTTATAATCCTGCACCAACCTCACCAAACTCTTTCCATAAGTCCCTAATTATGGAGTTCTCCGATCTATACGCACAACTTCAGTTGTTGTCTAACCATGATCTAGGACAAATTCCACATTAACTTCCTTGCTTTTATATTAAACACTGTTTTTATGCTAATTATTGACATAGACATGAACATTTTTAACACAGAGCTGATGGATAAGTGGACCAACTGGACAATACAAGGGAATGATGAGGGTTGGTTGGTTCAGTTCGCTGGATGATATAACAGTGCGGGTTAAATTCCTGCACCGGCTGAGGTCACCGTGATGGTCTGTCCTTCTCAACCTCACCCGAGGCATAGTGATCCTCAGGTTAAACTCACCACCAGTCATCTTCCTTTAATGAGGGAGATCAGCCTTATGGTGTGCTGGGACTATGGCAACTTTATCCTTTACCTGAGAATGTGCAACCACAAAGTAATCCTCTAATTGTGGGAGAAGACATTCAATCAGTGGAGCAGCACTGTTCTTTAATATGGTCAGTTCAATCACCAAGTTTTCACGTGATGAAACAAAATTTAAATGGCCTTTTTGATGAATTATGTAAACCAACATGAGCGCTTTGCCAACGGCAGTACCTTGGCTTATTGTCCATTAAGACTTCATCCTGAGCTATTTTCATGGCAGCTTTTGTTCATGGTGGCTTGGCCTGGTGTTCCACTCTCAAGATCAAAGCCAAGAGGCAATCCCTTTGCAATTCTATCTCAACTGACATTAGTCAGAACTGCGCTCTGGTAATCAAACCAGTCAAAGTAACCATCCCCACGTTAGTGTAAATAAAAAGCAACTCTTGTACACCTTTCTTTGCGTACTCAATTCAATTAAATAAATCTGACACCCAATGCACTCAAGGTTCCACACAAATTAATGAGATAAATGAACAATCTACTCTAAGTGATTCCAGTGAAGGTAAAATGTTGGCTTGGGCAGCAAATAGTGCCGTAGGATGTTATAAGTTTGCATTTCAACATTTCACCTGAAAGATGACACTTCTGTTAATGCAGCACTCTCTCAGTATAGCACTGGACAGTTCAAACTAGATTAAACCTACAATGGAACTGGGATCCATGACCTTCTGATTCTCTCAGAACAGTCAGAGCTACAAGAGCATGCGAAACTGAAAGACAATTTCAGCCAGTACTCAAGCCATGTGTGAGAAACAGATTCTGATACCTGACATCACTGCAAGTTATCTGACCCATGATGACATTGCAGCCCTCAAGACCATCAAATTGTCTTAATATTTGGTGACAGTTGTAGAACAACACTTACCGAGAGACTGCAGCTGGGACAGAATTTTCAGAGTGCATGGTCTCAAAACCCATTGTACCAGTATTTCTGAAAAAGCAAATTCTAGTGATATCTGATGAAATGCTTCCTGATCACCTCTCAATGATGTCTGTACTCCCTTCCTATTGTACTGTGCCAAGTCTATTGGGCTGTTTTGCTTGGAGGGGAGTAAGGATGGTGCAGTCAGTGACTGCTTGGACAGGTGATGAGTGTTTGCCTTAGAGCCTCAAATTAGGATGGCTAAATAACCGGTTAGCTTGTTGATGTGAAAACTTTATTCCTTTGTCTTCATAAAAAAAACTACTTAAAGAGCTACTGAAAACTCATCATTCAATTTATTTTGGAAAACTATAAATAATCAAAACAAGTAGAAAGTGTGAAAGTGGAGAGTTTTAGTATTTCTGAAGTATTGTATTTTAATATCTGTGATCTATTGATGCCTATTTGAGGCATTTGCTGTGCAGCAACATTTTTGGAAACAGATACTGCAAAGGTTCAGAATAATTGATTTGTTCCTTGTGGGCGATACAGAATTTTGCAAAAGAATAAAGAACTTTGAGGGGGAGAAAGAGAGAAATGTCACATGTAGGCATGCATGAATCATGTGGTAATACAATTTATGGCTCGAGGTACCAAATGCACAGCTGTGTATTGGTTTGAGATTTAATAACTTTGTAGGATTGTGATTTTCATTTACTCTCTGGATATGTGACTTTCATTAGCTGCTTCTAAATTAGATGCCATTTTCCAACAGAAGAATTGACAATTTAAAACAAAGAGTGAAAAACATACGTAGCAATGAAATGTGTAAATCAAATAGGTTGATGCACAAGCCACTAATGAATTTTGGATGACACTGAAGCAGAATTCATAGCCCCATTGTGAGAAACCAACTGACCAATTTACCAGTTTCAGAAAAAGCAAAGCTGGTTTGCACTAACGCCAAAAGAAAGTCAGTCTAGTTTCAGCAACACTTAGAGAATAAAATAATAAGACCGTGAGAACTTTTGCCTTCAATGTTTGTACAATATTTACTTTCAAACCCACGTACTTCTTCATTAAGATTTCCAAATTAAATTTTAGCTCTAATCCTTTATATGTTTTATATTTTAGTTGACTACTGTTCTTCGGTCGGTGCTATACCGACACTTTTACTGAAAGAAATTCTTGCCTTTACATTATCACACATCAGAAAGCCTGAAAGTGGTTTGCAACACAAATTACTTCACAATGACTTGTGCTGGGAAACTCAAAAGCCATTCTGCACTAGAAAACATGATGAATACCTAGTCCTGCGCTTTCAACTGAGCTACAGAGGTGCATGAACCCCTGTATGACAGCATTGCGGACTCACTTCCAGCAGTATGCCCAGCAAACAATAACTGACACCAAACACTACTTAGCTCACTATTTTCTTTGTAGGTATTTTTGATTCAACTTGTTCAGTGATGTTATTACACACCTCTGGGTGTGTAGCTGGTAGGATTCGAATCCAGGCCTTCAGGCTCAGAGGTAGGGATACTATCACTGTGCCACAACCTTTGCTTATTATTCCTTATTTCAGCTAAATTCTAATTAGGATTTGCAATCCATTAAAAACAAAGATGCGTATTTCGTTGCAGCAGAGTGCAAAGTTAGACTTGACTTTGCAGATTTAGGTTTTTACATTTGCATTGCCAGTTGCTGAAGGAATGAGCTGGAAAGAGTGGAAACAACTGTAGACCTCCTTAACCAATTAGATTGGCGATTGGGAAATAAAAGGGGCAAGGACATTTAAAAAAGTTCAAATTATGGAGGCTGACTTCACCATCAAAGTGAGGTTCTGAGGAAGGGTCACCGGACCCGAAACGTTAACTCTGTTTTTTTCTTCACAGATGCTGCCAGACCTGCTGAGCTTTTCCAGCAACTTTGTTTTTGTTCCTGATTTACAGCATCCGCAGTTCATTTGGCTTTTAGACAAAGACAGGAATTTGGGGAAAATAAAGCTTAATTCAAAATCTTGCACTTTAGAAACCTCTGAATAATTATAACTGGAATGAATATGACCCCACACTTACAACAGCTAGTTATCAGCAAAGTTGTTTGATGGTAATTAACACATTCGCTCATTAAAAGCCATCTAACATAGAAATGCACAAGATTCGTTTGTCTGTGTCAAGTTTAGTTCAGTTGCTGTGTAAATACAGTTACGTCAGGGCCATTCACACATTCCAAGGATGAGACTGATGGTGGGATGCTACTTTCACCAAACTAACAGTCAAGTGCCATAGCTCGGTCAGCAACTTTGGGATTACTGTATTTAAACATGCACCTACCTGAGCCCTCACATGAAGTTGTTGTGCCATTTATACATACGTGACAATGAAAGCTATTTGCCTCATTATTCTTTTCACTGTAAAACATGGCTCAGTATCAACTGTAAACATACCGTACTGTTTTGATACTCAACATATTCTATAGATCAGTCAATCAATTGATAAATCAGTGCCACTACTAAATTGTTGGGAAAACAACAATGGAAAAAATGATGAGACCATATTGTAGAGTCATAGAGTTGTACAGCATGGAAACAGACCCTTTGGTCTAACTCATTCATGCCAACCAGATGTCCTAAATTAATCTAGTCCCATTTGCCAGCATTTGGCCCATATCCCTCTAAACCCTTCCTATTCATATACCCATCCAGATGCCTGTTAAATGTTGTAACTGTACCACATCAATAAATATGTGAACAATAAAATGAAATATCAAAATATTGATGAATTTCCTTAAGGGAGAGAAAAATATATGTTTTCTTTTAACATGAAAAAATTGCTAGCAACAGGTCAATGTGAGAAATTCCTCTACTTGTAAGTTTGTGTTTAAATTATGAGTGACAGTCACACTGTGCAATCCTTTGTAGAAGAGCAGACAACATGAGCATAAAACTACTTTATCTATGGACACACTGCTTTATATATATGATAATGTGTTTCTGTAATAGGTGAATGATTTCTGAACATCTACATTAGTTAGGATGGAATTGAGGGTTGTAATAAACAGAGACTAACCTTCACTACAATACAACGCAAACATGTTTTGTCCATTTACGTGGCACTGATGAAGCAAATAAACAAACACCTCGCTAGCTCTCACTGACCGAGTTAATTTGCAAAATGCAGTGTCTCTGTATATGCACAGGCAGCTGTGTACTGTAGGCTGATTTCAGCTATACAGCTACTATAATGTCTCCAGTTCTGGATAAGATTCAATGCCCACAGCATGCAGCATACCTCTCCAGGCTATATGTTTGACATATAAACCCAGAGATCACAATGGCATGGTGTGCCCTGTATGGCAGAAACACCTCTGTTGCTGTGTTAGAGATGTCCACAGCACTACAAAGGTATCAAGTCGCCAAGTTAATATCATGAGCAAACTAAATGAATCAATTGAATTTGCTAATGCACACCACTGGACTATCCTACAATGTGTCAAAAATAAGCAATAAAATGCAAAACAAAACTGACTTAAATACATCTGAAACACTTCTATAAAACGTTACACATTTTTAAAAAAATTAATTTTCAGGATCCAGACAATGTGGACAAGGCTGGTATTTATTGTCTAGACCTGGTTACCCCTGAGAAAGTAAGTATCAGTGGTTGTCGTCTTGAATTGCTGTAGTCTATGTGATGAAGGACTTCCAAAATGCTGTCAGATAGATTAATCCACAACTTCCTCTTTGGGATGAAGGTGACACTGTTTAAGCCAGCATTTGTTGTCTACCTCTAGCTGTCCAGGGGGCAATTGACAGTCAATGTGGCAACACATGTCCAATTCACACATGATCAAAACAACTCAGCAGATACACAGGAAGCTGGGTTTCTTTATGGAAACAAGAGACAGGAGGGACTATGAGGGAAAGCAGCCACCAGGGATGTCCGGGAAAGGTCAAAAGAAGTTACAGAGAACATATTTAAGGTCATGGTGACATGAAAGAGCAATGAACTGGGGTGTGCAGGATGGAGAGAACCTAACATCTTATTGAGTGGATGTAATAGCAAAAGGATATCAATGACTACTGACTATTGCTCCAAAACTTCTCTACTATGATGTTAAACAGAATTTCTGCCAACTCAGCTTGAGAAACAGTACAGTATGTTCACCTAAATATTATCAGTAAACGCTCATAATATTCTGCAGTAGTTACTCTCAATTGTCTACAATTCTACTACACTCAATAGAAAAGCAAAAGATACATCTTTAATTATTTACAATTTAATTTTTTGAACATCAACACTGGTAATTTCTACTCAAGCCTAAATAATCTACATAAAGGAGAGAACTAATCCTCCTGGACAGTTGGAAAATTTATATTCAGTTTGGAAATTTTTTAAAAATTCAGCATCATCGAACTTGATGATGAAGCTGTCAGATTGACACAAAAATCCGACAGAATGATATGGTCCATTTAAGCACTTGAATCACTTTATTACAATAAACATTCACCAAACAATCCAGATGCTCAAGATCTGGATGAGTGACCTTCCCAAGCATCCCCTGTTCAACAGAACTGAAAGCTGCTTTAATTCATTACATTGATTCCACAAGTAATAAGGTATATTGAAATACTGTATGCTGGTGGCGCGAAATCAGAGTGCCACACAAATCAACCTGAATAACTCAAAAACTTTATGTGCTGGCTAGTTAAATGACGCATGATCAACAGAATCTGATTTGTAATTCTGTATTTGAGCTGAGCTGAAGTCATCTGCAATGTCGACAGAACTCTGCTCGGTTAGAGAAGGGAAAAAAATCAACAGGTTCCCTACCTCTTCAGTCTTTAAATATTATGAAAGGTTAATGAAAGAGTGGATAGAGAGGTAATGCTTCCTCTTGCGGGCAAGAGCAGATGTAAATGCTACCAGTACAAAATATGTGCCAAGAAACATAGAAAATTGGAGGAGTCGGCCATTCAGCCCTTCGAGACTGCTCCACCATTCAATATGATCAAAGCTGATCATCCCACAGTGGAGAAATACCACAAGTGAATACAAAAGAACCTTCTTTAACCAAACAGTCATAAGAAACTGGAACTCTGTCACACAGTGTGATTGAAGTGAACTGGAGATGTACTAAAGGGGAAAATAGACAAGCCTATGAGAGAAGGGAATGGATGATTACAATGATAGGTTTAGATGAAGAGAGATGAGAGGAGACTTGAGTGCCAGCACGGACTGGTTGGACTGCATCGTTTGTCTCCGGATTACGAATTCTACATAGTCACTATCCAGCAGCTTTTACTGGAAACACATGTCCTGATTTGGTGATAAGGTTCAGATCAATCTGAACTGTGATGTCCCCACTGAAAGCAACTATCAAGGTGAATGTCGGCCATCTTGGTGAGCTATTCAAGGGTAACTAGGCAATTATTCCCAGGGAAAGAGTTAGTTCCATTAGGTAAAGGAGGGAAATTATTAAGTTGTCAGCTTCAGTCAGTGGTATCACTTTGACTTGAGTAAGAAGGTACTTGGTTCAAGTCCTTTGCTAGGGACTTGCGCTAATAATTTGTGTTAACACTCATAGTCACACTCAGGTGGGGCCGTCTTTTAGATGAGATATTGAATCAAGGCCCAACTCAGCTTTGCAGCTAGATGTAAAACAATCTCATTTCATAAATCAAAGAAGAATGGGTGAGCTCTCTCAGTGTTGTGGCTATCATTTATCCCTCAGTCACCATCATAAAAACAGTCTATCTGGGTATTTTTCCTTTAAAATTCAGTCTTGGAATATAGACATCATTGGCAAGGCAGCATTGACTGAAAATTTCTAACTGTCTATGAGAAGGGGGTGTACAATCATCTTGAACCAGTTTGGTCCCATTATCTTGTTGCTATTAGCGAGTCATTGCTAACTTCCTGTTTTGGTTCCTGTGTTTCCTACATTACAACAACAACAACAACTACACTTCAAAAAGGAATAATTGTTTGGAAATACTGTAGCAAACTGCGAGGTCATGAAATGCATTTGAGTAAACTGAAATTTTCTTTCCAACTAAGAAAGAACAAATAGTAACTTTAAAAGTCCTCATTAGAGTCCAATTGCTCCTATGTGTGCAGCTGATCCAGTAGTCAATAGTTGACAGCTAGGCTCAGAAACCTGGGAATGAGAAGGATGCCAATCCCAGAGTTACTGTGGAAATCACCCACTAACTGTGATTCCAGAGAAGGCGAGGCCTGCTCTCCTCAGTGACAATGTCAGGTTTCCAGGTTACACACGATGATGAGGAATTGCATTCCAAAATTGCAATGATGATGTGGAAGAAACTTTATGAAGAAAACTGAGTTGGTTAAAACCTTTGCTGCTTGAACCAGTTAGCAGCTGAGTTTCTAGAATGTTCTTTGAATATATTACCAAGCTTGGAAGATTGGTTTGCAAGGTTGGCTGAGCTCAATTAGCCTTTCTTCCAACAGTTTCTAGCAACAGCCAACTTTTAAAAATTATTTGGCACCGAGTGGCCACACATCCAGTGATAGCTAGAATTTGAAAGCATTATAACATCTTCCAGTAATTAAAATGTGATCTGGCACTCAATTCCAGCATTAACAGCAGGGAGTTGGCTTTGAACGTGCAATCTGGTCTAATAAAGTTGTTTTGAAAAGTGCTGGGCTGCCAGGAATGCACTGAACATGTACTGGAGATGTTGTCAGTCTCACTAGACACCAAAGGATGTCAAGAGTCTCTGAAGGATGTCAAGAGTCTCAGAATTAGAAGCAGAGATCATCAAAGTAAAAGGAAGCATTCTTGCCATCAGAAACACACAGGTCTCCACTTGAGGCAACATATGCGCAAATTACAAATTGCAGTTGACCATCAGGCCACCTGCATGTCAGCTGTAAATTTATGTTGAGTGATACCTTGCTCATAATAGACATATCACTGAATCTGCAGGCATCAGTCAGCTCCAGTATAAATGATACAATCCATCTATTCCATGTTTATTAAAGTGCAAATTACATTATAGATAGGCCAGCATTTAGTTATTATTTAATGCATTTATTTAAAAAATAAACTTGCATATTAAATGGTCTATGAGGAATTTCTTTTTCTAAAGTGTTGAAAGTGACAATCAACCTAAGCTTTTAACAAAAATCCGAAATTAGGAGTCTAATGATAACTATGAAAACATTGTAGATTGCTAGAAAAATTCATCTGGTTTACAAATTTCCTTTAGGGAAGGAAACGGCCATCCTTACCTGCTCTGGCCTACATGTGATTCCAGACCCACAACAATGTGGTTGACTCTTAATTACCCAGAGGGCAGTTAAGGATGGGCAATGAGTACTGGCCTAGCCAACGATGCCCTCATCCTGTGGATGAAAAATTTTAAAAAAGCTGACAGATGTCGGGGGTAGGAAGAACTGCCGATGCTGGAGTCTGAGATACCAAGGTGTAGAGCTGGATGAACACAACAGGCCAAGGAGAATCAGAGGAGCAGGAAGGCTGACGTTTCGGGTCTTCAGAAAATCTGAATTTTTGGAAGAAGGGTCCCAACCTGAAACGTCAGCTGCCTGACAGATGTTGCGACTGGACTTGTTCAGATTAATGAGACTTTTTTCTTTGCGTTAAATCAGTTATGTGTTCTGCAAGGTAGCTTGAATAAAAGGGGTAAGGCATTTAAGAGCGTGAGGAGAGCACCTCAGAGGGAATTCCCAAACATTGATGATTTTACACAACCCTGATATTACATTCTCAGAGTCTCATGTCTCTAATAGTCACCTTCCTCTCCCACTCACACAGGGCAGTAAAATATTAAGACATTTTGAGGTACTTACTCTGACTAAATGTGTGGAGAGGAAGGCAAGGATGTAGGAATCTGAAAACTTCAGGTGCACTATGACAGACAGTACTACAGTAGAGTTTAGTACCTAATTCAGTGACATGCAAAGAAAAACAAAGCTCAAAGATCATAACTAGCAAACTCCAGAAATTTTAAGGAGACACCATTTCACGCTGTGCCAAAATGCCTGGATACAGATACATTATGTGACATTCTTGCAAAAATCTAACACATTCCTATATGTTGGTGTTTTGTATGGGGCATTCTAAAGGCAGCTCAGGTGATTCACTATCTCTGTGTGAATCGACTGGCACCTAAACATCCCGGGCAAAACACATCGCTACTCAAAAGTGTGAAATGCCAAAATTATTCTACTATTTTGCATTTGGTCTCTGGTAGATTATGTAAAGCAGGAGAAAATTGCCTCATTTTTCTGAGCCCTGCATCTTCACACGGTAGTTAACTTTATGATGGATAAAAGAATCTCACCTTTCGTATTTCAACAGAACTTGGTGTCTAATACATTGCAAGTGGAAAAGCTGTATCATGTTTGCCTTGTGTAAAAGTTGAAACCGGAGAAGCCAAATTTACCTATTTAAAACTCATTCCCAGTCTACACTATAAACATAGAACATAGAACAATACAGCGCAGAACAGGCCCTTCGGCCCTCGATGTTGTGCCAACCTGTGAACTAATCTAAGCCCATCCCCCTACACTATCCCATCATCATCCACATGCTTATTCAAGGACTGTTTAAATGCCCCTAATGTGGCTGAGTTAACTACATTGGCAGACAGGGCATTCCACACCCTTACCACTCTCTGAGTAAAGAACCTGCCTCTGACATCTGTCTTAAGTCTATCACCCCTCAATTTGCAGCTATGCCCCCTCGTACTAGCCGACATCATCATCCTAGGAAAAAGACTCTCACTGTCCACCCTATCTAATCCTCTGATCATGTTGTATGTCTCTATTAAATCCCCTCTTAGCCTTCTTCTCTCCAATGAGAACAGACCCAAGTCCCTCAGCCTTTCCTCATAAGATCTTCGCTCCAGACCAGGCTACATCCTGGTAAATCTGCACCTTTTCCAATGCTTCCACATCCTTCCTGTAATGGGGCGACCAGAACTGTATGCAATCTTCCAAGTGAGGCCGCACTAAATAAATATAAATAAATCTAAAGACATTTTCGCACTTTGTATTACACACTAAAAGAAATTCATCCATCCACTGATATTTCAGAAGCTTGGTTAGTGATTAGGAATAATTTCCTTTCAAGGCTGCTAACATAAATCTTGCTCATTCAAATTAAAAACAATGGTGTGTTTGTCATCAAAATGCTTTTAATACATATTTCCTAAAATATTGAAAGAAAGGTTATCAACATGGCTTCAAAGAGAGAACGACCAATCACCTTCAAAACCAAAGCTTAATTTTGGGGCATGTTTGAGTTAAGATCAAGTTCATTTCCTGGAGAAGTCAACTGATGAGGCAAATTGTGGATACTGTTCCATTTCTATGTATTTAAGTGGTGTATGTATGTGAAGGATTTGCTTCATCTGGTGAAATTATAAGAGAAGAGCTCTTTAGACTAGGCAAATGCAATTAACCACAGCTGAATTAGAAATAATAATTTTTACTTCAATGTTTTGCTGCAGCTGGGAATCCAAATGCCAGGCTCAAGGACACTAGCTGCTGTCCCCTTATTGTAGCATTGGAACTAAAAGCCACAATACAATACTGCTAAAATATTTTAATTCCTTTTCCTTAACAATGGAATGACACAGAATTAAGTGGCCCGCGGATTCTAGTGAGATCAGAAACAGCCAGACTAGGATCAGTGAAATCCACCTCTGGATTAGCATTCAACTATTTGTCCCCCTTTGTCTTTTTTTATTGCAATGGTGAACAAGAATAATAATAATAGAGAAGCTATTGTAGGCTCAGGGAAGGAATATTAAAGGGATTTTTTGATCTAGACGCAGAGATAAAAAGGGGAAAAAGAACAACTTTTCTCTATACAGGGTTTTATTATATCCCCAGAACATCATGAAGTATTTCAGACCCAATAATTTGAGTTGTGTGGACCAACACAACAGTAAAACCATGCACAGCAACATTCCATGAAGAGCGAATACGTTAATTTGTTTTTGATGGTGGTGAAAGGATATTTTGGATATTAAGCTAATTAAAGGAATAGCACGAGAAGATGGAATTAAGGTCAATCAGTCGCGATTGCATTGAATGGCACAGCTAATTCAAAGAGCTGAATGATCTATCCATGACTATCGTGTGGAATAGTGAATGCTGTTTTTGACGACTCTGCTATGAGACACCTTGCATCCATTTCGGTAGGTTTTAAATCTGACACAACAGTTAGCATTATTGACTGACTTGGATGAGGTCAGGGGAATGCGAAGGTCATGGGTAAAGGAATAGGAGTACAGATTGTGAATGTCGAAGGCTCAAAGCTCGAGGGCAGAGGTCCAACATACTTAAATCCCCTCTTGGATGTCAGAACATGCAACTTGAAAAGTACTCAATGGATTGTTTTTTAAAAACGCGAGTCTCTGAGCAGTGCAAGAAATGTTGGGCATTATTTCCTACTGCTTTCTCTAACTTGTCTGCACTTTTAAAATTTAAAAACTTTATGCATAGAAGTAACTCCATGACTCAACATTAAAGGTGCTCAATAAAAGTTGGAATGTAAAATTGTAACATGTGTCCTGTGATACAAAGTTTATTAATAGCCTTCTATATAAAGGTGGCAGCTGACCCTTTTGTTTAAGGTAAATGTACCCAAGCATTGAAAAATTTTGGATATGAAAATGCCACAGAAATTACAACTCGGTAACAAACAGTTCGTTCTAGCAGATCAATGCTAGAATTTGTCCTCAACACAAGCATCCCAGTTCCATCTGCCTGAGCTATTCCAATATTTTCTTTTCTTCTAAAACTAAATAATGCCCAGCTTATTATTTAATATTGACATTGTGGCTGCTTGAGAGACCAATTTACAGTCTCCAAGTCTGTATGTACAGGTTTCTCCTGTTCTTGTTCAAAATCTCTTACATTTTATTTTGTATCTATTTTGCTTCATAGTAAACAAAGACTGAGTTGCACTTGTCCAGCATCTTTCACAGCCTCAAGACCTCTGACCAAAGTACAATGAAGAATTTTGCACTGTGCTCAATGTTGTAAGGTAAGGATGCAGCAGCCAAATGTCCCAGAAACTGCAAAGAAATAAATTATCTAATTATATGGGCATTGATTGAGGGGTGAATGTTGGCACAGAACTGCTTTCAAAACATTCAGAGAACTCCTCTACTTCGTTTCTGAATAATGCTGTTAAATATCCATAATTAATTGTTTGGTATTACAGAACTTCGATATTGGCAAAAGGAGAGAAAAAAAATTTGAAGCTTTTTGTCCTACCCTCATCTGGACTAGGAGACAAAAAACAGACTTGAAAAATAAAGCAACACCATTTTATACAGCATGAGAAGAGGGTGCTGATTGGTTGGGCCATCATTGGCATGGGGATGTAACAAGAACAGTTAACTGTCAATCTTAATTCTAATTTCAGGCAGGCAGGTTTTGATTGGTCAGGGTGTTACTGTAAGGATGCAGCTGAGACTGTCTCCATAACCTCTTTTTTTCTTAAAAAAAAAATGAACAAGCTGCAGTGAATGTACAAATTCTTGCCTGCAGGTTGTCTTGCTCACTTGCAAGACTCAAAAAATATGTTCCCCATTTGATGTACTTCTGCTAATGGAAATCATTTATTAAATAACGTGGACTGTGCTATTAGTTACAATAGAAACCAATTTAAGACCATCACTTAGCCTCACAGTGTGCAACTGCAATGTAGAGTTATTTTAATGAATCTGTTCAGATATGTTCTGATACACCCAAGGAGCAGGTGGGATTTGAAAGTAGCCCTTTTGGACCAGAAATAAGGACACTACACTGTCCCATTAAGCCTTTGGAAGCTATGTATAGAAATACCCAGGATCCTGTTTTATGTAAGTAAAAAAATCTGTACTGGCATTACACTTTTGCATTAAAAAGGAATCATGAAGATAGCCAATCTATGTATCACGTATCAAATCTAGCTGGCCAGTCTGAAATTTAAGATTGACAGTTAACTGTTCCTGCTACATCTCTATGCCAATTAATCAGTACCTGCTTCTTGTACTGTAAAAAGTGACACCATTTTATATAAATCTGTTTCTTGTCTCCTAGTTCTGATGAGTGCAAGATGAAAAACTTCAACTTCCTATCTCCTTTTAGCAATATTCTTCTTTTCTATCCACTAGGGAGAGTAATTGTGCTTCCAATTTAACGTACCTTTGGACAGCACCTCAGAGTGTTGCAGTCTCTTGGCAATGCACAGAAATATCAGGCTAGATTATGCACTCAGCTAATGTGGAGTGGAATTCAAATCTAAAACCTCTGACTCACTGAGGCAAAGCTGACATCTCAATCAGTGAAACAGGTAGTTTTTGAACCTTTCAGAACTTTTAATGTATCTCTATCAAATTATTGCTAACCACTCAAGATGTCTCTCCGAAAGTGTTTGTAAATTAATAATTTGCATATTAATTGCCACTTGGTAATGCAGTACTTGAGAATTTCTGAACAAAAAACACATGCTGTCCTTGCCTTTAATGCCGCACTCACCAGGACATAATCACAAGAATACCAAATCTCAAAGTGAACAATTTATAATGCATGTAAGGATACTAATTGGTTGGCAAGTGGACTCCGTTTGGTAGACACTGCCTTGACAAATACACCAAGTTAACTGGCAAGATTCTGTCTAAATTCAAACCAGGCAAGTCAACACCGATTTGCCAAGGCATCGTCACAGGGACTGCTATTCCCAAAGACATTTCCTGTTCCCGTTCTCCGTGGTCATCCTCTGCCAAGCAGTGTCACCACCCTCTTCGTGCACAGGACAAGTTGTTGTTCTCTCTGAGTTTTGATACTCTTGCAATTCTGGTAACATAGTTTTTTTTAAAATAGATTTCACATATTCAAATGGTCAACAGATGATAATCTGAAAATATTGAGTCACTGCTTCAACATGTTTTAAGAAAATTAGTAAAGATACTGTCTCTTGACCGAGTGCACTCTGTTAAGTTCACAGAACACAAAATGAGATCTAATACAGGTGCAATCAGTATGATAGCTTTTTCTTCCTCTAATGGTTTAAAATAATCCCTCTTAGCTATAAAGATCAAATTATTCATGAATATTGGAGCTGAATGAAATTTTTCTCCAATGTTTTATTAATCCAGGGCTTACAATGATCCTTTACAATTCTCGTCAACTTATCAAGTTTAATTTACCATGGTTTGATTTTCTTTTTGTTTCATATTACGAGCGTTAAATACTTGCCGCAGAATCATGTCACAATAAAGATTACATCTTCCCCAAAGGCAATTCTAACGTAATGACAGCAGCTGGAAGTTCTAAATATTGACAGATTTTCATGTTTAATATATTTGAAAGTCCCTGTAATGCATGCTTAGTTGCCAATTGATAACATTCAATATATTACTCTGTCATATTCCTATCACAACTGGTTCAAATGATAATGGTGCAAATTTCTTTCATGGGATCAGGTGCAAGGCTCTGCACATATCCAATGGTTGGTTTAGGATGCAGATGAATTTGAAACAAAGTTAAAAATGTGATCAAGTGCGAAGTAGGGTAAAATGCTGAGCACAAGACCTTCAATCCCGACTATAATACTGTCAATTCCAGCACTGGCATCTGTTTGTAACTTAAACACATTTGCCAGGGATGGTGAAATCTGCAGCCTGAGTTGGCTTTTCCATGAGCTACTTTGTCTGAATTGGGAAGAATTGAATTATGAAATGATTTAGATTTTGGCATGAAATATCGCTCTTGTATCAGTAAAGTCAGTAGGTTTATCAGGTAGTCACTAAGGGATAATGCAGCAATTCCATCCCTCAGAAACAAACCAGGGTTTGCAACATCTTTTGATCGTCTCCTTATATCCAGAAGTTTGGGCCTTCAATTGCAATCAGATATGTAGCAATTCACAGCATTTAGCATCAATGTTCATTTTAAAACAAAATTATTTTAAAATGTGGAATCTGGCATTGATCAGTATTTATTACCCATCCGTAATTGTCCAGAGGACAGCTGAGAGTCAGCCAGAATGCTGTGGGTCTGCATTCACATGTAGGCCAGAGCGGGTAAGGAAGGCTCTGACGAGACATTAATGAACCATCGTGGGCTTTTACAACAATCGACATTGTTACCATTATGCTAACTTTTAATTTCAGACTTTTACGGAATTCAAACTTCTCCATCCTCGTGGTGGTATTCAAAGCCACGTCACCAGAATGTTGACATGGGTCTCTGGATTAATAACCCAGTGACATTAATGCTACATCACTGCCTCTCCCCCCAAGTACTATGGCTGAACTGGAACGCCGCTGATTTCAACTCAGGAGACTGTAACCCAAGGATAACATGAAATTTGACATACTATACTGCAAAATCAAACTGGCAGAAACTAGTATTTGCTGAAAGGGTAGCACAGACTGACAAGTATTATTTCAAGAGAGTACATTGACTAGCACAAAGACCAGAAACGGCCCCAGTTCCAATTAATGTGTTGTGATAAATGTCTATTCTCAGGGTGTAAGTATCCAAAAGTCAAAGTGAGCCATTAGGATATTAATTCCTATGGTCCCGGGATGTGAATGCGCATGATTCTCTAATAGCACCGTTACTCCTTCCGCAACTCATACTTTCACCGCATCCACTTCCAATTCATACTCAATTCCACTACATTGCCAACTCACTCAGCAGAATAAAATTACATCGCGGTATGAAGAAATGCACAGCAATCGTTAAGAGAGAACTCTATTTACCTAATAAAAACCAAAAGAACCGTGGATGCTGTAAATCAGGAACAAAAACAAAGTTGCTAGAGAAGCTCAGCAGGTACGGCAACACCTGTGAAGAGCTTTTTTCTTCACAGATGCTGCCAGACCTGCTGAGCTTCTCCAGCAGCTTTGTTTTTGTTCCTCTATTTACCTAACTCTTGCCGTTACACTTCAAAGGTAACTGACTGTGTGCGCAAAAATCTTTCAATGTTTAATATGGCAAATTGTGCATTATCTAATCAGATGTATAACTGTTCAATTTCAAATCTGGGGATCTGAAATCAGAGGGTATCCCTGTACCAGGATAAAATCGATTAACGTACAATATATTTTAAAATGTTTCATTTAACAAGATGGACGTTCCAGAAGGAAAAGGGAAAAGAACTTTCCCAGAGCTGCTCTACATTTACAGAAAAGAGACAGAAAGTCATGGAATACTCTGCTGTCAAACAAATATGAAAAGGAAGTGCCCCTATACTTCCCCCTGCTGGTCTCTGGCCTCCTTGGATTGTGTATAAAAACATAATGTGCAGAAAAACCGACACTTCGCGATGTACTCAACCGTCTGCTCCTCAGTTACAACTGACAGGAGACTGTAGCTTACTCATCCATTCACTGATAATTTATTGATTTCTCATTCCTCACATGGAAGCAGCACAATATTCAGCACTTGAACTCGCCTCCAAGTAAAAGCCTCTTCAGAGACACAGGCTCGAATTATCTCCTTTTGCACTGTGAACATCAAGAGATCTCATTTGTATTTATGGAGGCAATAAGAATTGCAGATGCTTGAAGCCAGAGTCAATAGATGCGAGGCTGGGAAAGCACAGCAGGTCAGACAGCATGCAAAGAGCAGGTAAGTTAACATTTTGGGCTGAAACCCTTCATCAGGACAGGGGAGAAAGAGGGGAGACCAGCAATAAATAGAGGGGGAGGGGGTGGGCGCAGGTAGGGGGTTATTGTGTTTGGTCCGTGGGAAGGGTGGAGCGGATGGATGAGTAGGAAGACAGACTGGTCAGGTCAGGTCAGGTCAGGTCAGGTCAGAGAGGGAGGGGTGGACATGGGATAAGGCTGGGGGTGGAGGGGTTTTGAAGCTGGTGAAGTCAATGTTAAGGCCATTTGGCTGTAAGTTCCCAAGGTGAAATATCAGGTGTTGTTCCTCCAGTTTATGTTTAACCTTACTCCGACAGTAGAGGAGGCCAAGGTTGGACATGTTGCCAGGGGAGTGGGAGCGGTATTAAAATGGATGGCAGCTGGAAGGTCAGCTGGTTGGTACGTGCAGAGAGCAGATGCCCCGTGAACCAGTCCCCGTGTCTGCATTTGGTCTCCCCAAGAAAGAGGTTGTCCCAATCGAAATAGTGGTCCTTCTGGTCTGTATGTATGGTGACGAGTGAGTATTGGTTGTATCTTTTTATTGCTAGTTGGTGTTCATGTATTCTCGTAGCCAGTTTTCTTCCCATCTGTCCAATGTAATGTTTGTTGCAGTCCTTGCATGGAATCCTGTATATTACATTGGTTCTGTTCATAGTGGCTTAGGGGTCTTTTTGTTCTTGTAAAGAGTTGGCATAGGGTTGATGTAGGTTTGTGTGCCACTCTGATGCCCAATGGCCATAGGAGTCTTGTGGTCAGTTCAGATACATTTTTGATGTATGATAACATGACGAGCGTGTCAGGACATACTGTATCTTCCTGTTGTTTGTGCGAGAGGCATTGTAGGAGCCAGCTGTTCAGGTATCCGTTGTCTCTAAGTACTTGGTGTCCTAGGACAAGCCAAACAGAGACAAGCACAGGATTTCCGAGTGGCCTGGTTCTCCACCAAGAAGGCCATCAATAAGCACATAGAATTAGACCCTATGTACACAGCACTACAAAGATAAACCGGAAATGAGGTAATTAACTCCAACGGCCCCCAGAGTTTAAATACCAAGTGGGAAAATACAACAATGCTTCATCAGAGGCTTCACTGATGATGTTACCAGCAGGGCAATCAAACGTCTGCAAACTAACGAACCAGCTCAGCGAGCAAACCAACCACAGCATCCACAACCCGAGCTACAAATCTACTCGAGAATATCGGAGTCATGGAGAATGGTCCCTGTGGAAAGCGGAGAAGAGTGGGGCGGGAAATATCTTTTTGGTGGTGGGGTCTGTTTGTAGGTGGCAGAAATGTCAGAGGATGATGTGTTGTATCCAGAGGTTGGTGGGGTGGTACGTGAGGACTAAGGGGACTCGATCCTTATTGTTTTATGCTGCTTATGGACAGCTACAGCAAAGCCATCATTCTGCTGCAAGCTTCACTTTGAGATGTAAAGCAGATCCCCACTGTTTAGGTTTTAGCAGTGAACCAGTTTGTAAATGGGCCTCATGAATTGCCACTGGATTCATTCATACTGCTTCTAGTCATGAAATGTGCAGTCAGTACAGTTCACAGGAAATTAATAACTTTGGTAATAAGCAAGTGTGACAAGACCAGAATTGAAAAGAAGCGCCAATAATTTCCCTGAACTTGTAATGGACACCTTGAGAGCACAGATTGTGGGAGAAGCCAATGGCAGACTGGTAATACGAACAAGGGGCCATTCCACCACTCTCCTGATACTGGAGTCCAGTGCAGACATAACGTTAAAGCACCTGGAGCGGATACACTATTCACTGTGCTTTGGAGTTGTGCTCTAGCATTTTACAATTATTACTATCGACAGAATAAGGGAATTGCTTTTCAGTGTGGGAAAAGGTCAGCTCAGTCTAGTCACGGCTCTACGATAATCTCTGTTTATTTGAGATTTTTGGCATTTGTTTGCTGCTTTGACACATGGATACAAGATAATGGCACACAAGATCCAACCAAAGAGCAAATCTGATTCAGAGAGAAAGAATACTGGATCATTGCCAAGCCACACATTCAAAGGACTGGTGCTCATGTCTACAAGTTACTCACTTGTAGGAGATGCTCGCCTTTCAGTTCACTTGTTTTCATGATATTGATATCGATGAATTTTGCAGTTACACTGAATTCCTAATTCAATAAATATATTCACTTTTTATTTACAATGGGCTGCATTGTGATGCAGAAAGATATTTTTTAAGAAGTGACTCTAAAAAAGAAATGATTTACTAACTCCTTTCCCAACATTCTATCCATGTAATCTGTCCAAACCAAGGAGAGGAAGTAAATATTTCCAAAAAAAAAATGAATATGTTGGAAATACTTGACTGGCTGGTAAGCATCTAGAGAGAAAGCAGTTAAAGTTTCTACAGCTTCTACAGCTGACCAATCAGTTTGTCTCCTGTTCTTGAATGGTTGGTGACCTGCTGGCAATGTTTATTACTTCCCACCTTTGTTTCAGATTTTTAACATTAGCCGTGTTTCTTTTGTTTATATTCAAGTGATCATCTCTCCATGTTTCCAGGATCCAACTAATAATTCTCCCAGTGTTTCTCTATCGGACAAATTTAGACGTAGTGTCTTAATGGCTTCTTAAATTGGACGAGTTTGTGTTACAGGTATTCTAAAATATGGTTAATGCTGCAGATCGTGTCATAAAGTCCGACAGCACAGAGACAGAACCTTAAACCCAAACTGCTCCATGCCGACCAAAATATCCATCCACACACACCCTATATCCCTGCACTCAGCCCATATCCTCCTAAACCTTTCCCATCCATGAATTCATCCAAATGCCTTTTAAATGTTGTTAATGTGCCTACCTCAACCATTTCCACTGGCAGCTCATTCCATATTGTACCACCCTCTGTGTAAAATAGTCGCCCCTCAAGTTCCCACGTATTCTTTCCCCTCTTAACTTAAACTGATGCCTTCTAGTCCTCAATTCCCAATCCTGGGAAAGAAACTGAGTGCATTCACCCTATCCATGCTTCTCATGATTTTATACACTTCTATAAGATTCCCCCCTCAGTCTCCGACACTCTGAAGAAATAAGTCCTAGCTTGTCCAACGTCTCCCTATAACTCAGTCCCTTGAGTCCTGGCAACATCCTTGTAAATTTGTCCTGTGCCCTTTCCAGTTTAATAACATCCTTCCTAGAGCAAGGACACCAAAACTGAACACAATACTCCATGTGTGGCCCCACCAACGTCCTGTACAACTGCATCATAACTTCTCAACTTCTGTACACAATGCCCTGACTGATGAAGGCCAGGGTGCCAAAAGCCTTTACTTTCATAGAACCGTGCACCTAAACTGCAAGGTCCCTCTGTTCTACTACACTCCTTAAGGCCCCACCATTCATCATGAAACTCCTACCTTGATATGACTTTCCAAAATGCAACACCTCATACTTATCTATATTAAACTCCATTTGCCATTTCTTGGCCCACTTTCCCAGCTGATCAAGATCCTGCAGCAATTTCTGATAACCTTTCTCACTGTCCATGATACTGCCTATTTTAGTGTCATCCGCAAACTTACTAATCATGCCTTGTAAATTCTCATCCAAATCATTGATAACAAACAGCAATAGGACCAGCATCGAGCCCTGAGGCGCACCACTAGCGGGGAGGCGATGGCCTAGTGGTATTATTGCTGGACTGTTAATCTAGAAACCCAGATAATAATGTGGGGACCCAGGTTCAACTTCTACCATGGCAGATGGTGGAATTTGAATTCAATAAATATCTGGAATTTAGAGTCTAACGATGACCGTTAATCCATGGTCGATTGTTGGAAAAACCCATCTGGTTCACTAGTGTCTTTCAGGGAAGGAAACTGCCATCCTTACCTAGTCTGGTCTGCATGTGACTCCAGGCCCACACCAATGTGGTTGGCTCTTCACTGCACTCTGGGCAATTAGGGATGGGCAATAAATGTTGCCTAGCCAGTGACACCCTCATCCCGTGAACGAATAAAAAACAAAGTCACAGGCCTCCAGTCCAATAAGCATCCTTCCACTATTACTGCTCCCTACCACCAAGCCAATTGTGTATCCAATTTTCCAGCTCGCCCTGGATTCCATGCGATCTAACCTTCCAGAGCAGCCTACTATGTGGAAACTTATCAAAGGCCTTGAAATCCATATTGACTATGTCTACCACCCTGCCCTCATCAACTTTCCTGGTCACTTCAAAGATCTCTAAAATTTCTAAATTTGTGAGGCATGATCTCCTACAGATAAAGCCATGCTGACTACTCCTAATCCAACCCTGTCTTTCTAAATGCATGTATATCTTATCCCTCAGAATCTTCTCAAGTACCTTACCTACCATAGATGTTAGGCTTACTGGTCTATAATTCCCAGGTTTTTCTTTGCAGCCCTTCTTGAATAAGGGCACAACATTCGTTACCCTCCAGTCTTCCAGGACCTCACCCACAGCTAACCATGATACAAATATATCAGCCATGGCTCCCGCAATTTCTTCTCTAGTCTCTTGCAGTGTTCTTGGATATATCTGGTCAGGATGAGGAGATTAATCCACTTTCATGCATTCTAATACTTCCAACACCTCCTCTACTGTGATATGGACTGTCCTCAAGAAATCGCGACTAACTTGCCCAAGTTCCCAAGTCTCATGTATTTCTCTACAGTAAACACAGAGGAGAATTATTCATTGAGGACTTCACCCATCTCCTGCTGCTCCACACATACATGTCCACTTTGGTCCTGGAGGGGTCCTATTCTCTCTTGTTATTCTTTTTCCTTTAATATACTTAAAGAATCTCTTTGGATTCACTCTAACCTTCTTCGCCAAAGCTATCCTGTGTCCCCATTTTTCTTTCCTGATTTCCTTCTTCAGTAAATTCCTGTATCCCCCTACATACTTCCAGGGATTCCCTTGATCCCAAATGCCTACACCCGAGCCATGCCTCCACTTCTCCTGGTCAAAACCTCAACATCTCTTGACATCCAGAGTATCTTACTCCTGCCAACGTTGCCCTTCGCCCTCACAGGAACGTACAGACCTCAAACTCTAGCTACCACACTTTTAAAGGCCTCCCCCTCACCAGAGGTCCTTCTGATTTCAAACAACCTAGTCCAATAAACCTCTGTAAGTTCCTATCTAATTCCATCAAAATTCACCCCAATTTAGAACTTGAACCTGTGGACCAGTTTTGTCCTTCTCCATAACTATTTTAAAATTAATAGAACTATGGTCACTGGTCCCAAAGTGCTCCCCGACTGTCATCTCAGTCACCTGTCCTGCTCTAGTTCCCAAGAGTAGGTTAAGTTTTGCCCCTTCCTGAGTAGGACCCTCTATACACTGCTTGAGGAAGCTTTCTTGAACACATTTAACAAATTCCACCCCATCTAAGCCCTTAACACTATGGCAGTCCCAATCTGTGTTAGGAAAAGTAAAATCCCTCATTATGACAACCCTATTGCTCCTGCAAGTCTCCCCAGTCCCCCTGCATATTTGTTCCTCTAATTCCCGTTGACTATTTGGGGCCTATAGTACAAACCTTGTAACATCACCATCCCCTTCTTATTTCTTAGCTCCACCCACAAAGCCTCACTGGATGATCGCTCAGTTATTACATCCCTGACTACTGCTGTGATTCTCCCCTTAATCAAAAATGCAACTCCTCTTCCCTTCTTTCCTGTACCTCCATCCTGCCTAAAGCATCTGTATCCTGGAACATTAAGCTGCCAGTCCTGTCCCTTCCTTAGCCATGTTTCTGTAATGGCTATGATATCCCAGCCTCACATAGCTATCCACGCCCCGAGTTCGTTGGCCTCACCTGTCAGCCCTCTTGCATTGCAACAGATGCAATATAATCCAAAAGGTATTCCTCATTCCCTGTCCTGTTCCAGCCTGACTGGTCTCTTCAGCTTGGTAATTCCGATTACTGTATCTCTTTCCAGCCACTCACTTACCTCCCTGTTGTTGAGGATCCCACCCCACTGCCAATCTAGTTTAAACCCCACCTTGCAGCACTGTCAAATCTGCCCACCGGCATATTGGTCCCTCTCCAGTTCAGGTGCAACCCGACCCTCTTGAACAGGTCACCTCTGCCCCACAAAAGATCCGAATGATGCAGGAATCTGTATCCCTGCCCTGTGCACTAATTCTTTAGCCACGCATTCATCTGCCATATCCTCCTGTTCTTACACTCACTAGCACAAGGCACTGGAAGTAATCTCTGGATTACTTCCACTGTTTTGATATTCTAACAGCGTATTAGATGTACTTTCAAAATATGGCTATTGTTATTCTGGCAGTTTTTATGGGCCAGCCATGACAGACACTGATTGTCCATCAACGAACCAGGGCATCAAGTGATCATGTTTTAGATACAAATGTGCTGCTCATATATCAGGCGCTTTTGTGGCACAGTATGGAACTTCCCTCTTTTTGCACCACAAACTCTGGGTTCAGGTTCCGTTCCAAGATGTGACAGCAAAGGAAGATGCCTTCACATTACTACTGAGCAGGATGTGTATCAATTTCCAAATCCTTCCTTCGCATACGAGTGGCAAGCAATAAAAGTTGGAGAATTTCCAGGTCAGCCATGTGATAGAAAATATTGAGAGTGTATACAATCATTATCTGTTGCTCCAGGCCACAATATGCATGTAAGACTGTAGGGCTCCATAAAAAATTCAAGGTCCTCGCAGAGCTGTTTGGCTCAGTTAGACAGGTTGCTGGCCAGCATGATTAAACTGATGTGAACATGAGGGGTTTGATCGCCGTTCCGAGTGGAGTGGATTCTGGACCTGCCTAAGTGCTCTATCCTTGGAGCTGTAGATCAGACCTTCCCTCAGTAAAAATACCAAGAAGCAGTTTACATGTTCAATAAATGGTTTACTTTTAAGTTACAAAGAAATTAAAGGACAATAGTTACTAAACTGTGACAATTAGCACACCAGACATGATTTGCGGTGGTTATATATTCAGTAACAATTCCCATGAAATTAGTCTTTGTTAAGACTTTATATCTGCACTAAATTAAGTAATGCTTCAGTGTACAGTAGCAGAAGGGGAATCATAGAAAATTATAAGTATTAGGAATGTGGAAGTGAGAGAGCAGGGAAGTGGCAAGCAGATAGCATAAATGGGTACAGGACAATCAGATGAATTTCCAGAGAGCAAAGGGAGTGAGGAATATAACGTGGAGGTGGGATCAATTGATCAGAAAGGTTTATTATACCCAATAGGTAATTATTTATCAGTTTCAATGCACTGTCTCACTGCTTACTCTCAATATCAAGAATCAGTTTTAATGGTTACTCATCCACTCTTAACAAAATAGCTCATAGGACAGGGAACCGGCCAAATTAATCTTTTTGTGGCCATTATTTTTCTGCTACTATCTTTTAATTGAATGCATAACAATGAAATATTTCACACTGTATGGAAATAAATACTGGCTGAATCAGACAGCTCTTGTTCTTGGCAGCAGGGGATCCTGCATTATTTATTCCAATTTGACTTTGTAGAGCCTGCAGGTGGAGGAAAGTTAATCTCAATCTGATCCTTGCAATAGGTGCTGAAACGTACCTCAGCTAGCCATGAAAATGTGCAGCAAAATATAACTAATACAAACAAGTTGTCAACATGTGCCCCCTCAAATTACTTTTAAAATGTTTCTACAGATTTCTGGATGAGCTTCCTGCCTGGCATACAAATGCTTCCTGCTAGCAGACAAATCTTGCTTCATGTATATTTGTATGGGAGGAAAAAAAATTATGCTTTTACATGCAAAATGCAAACGATTGTGGATTTTTCTTGATAGGCAGCTGAGGGATGGAAAGCAGCAAACATCTACTTGCAAGTCAGCTGCTGGCTAAGTCAGAAGCACAATAAGCCTTTTAAACGTTAAGTTTAGAAAAGATGCAGAAAGATACAATTTGTCATTGAAAAATCAAAAATATAGCCCCAAGTTAAATACATTCTGTCCGGCAGAGTGGTATTCAGAGAAGAAAAGAACTTAAAATAGTTCTTACCAAATCAATGCATCTCTCAGTCATTCCCCAATCCATTTTCCCAACAGCAGGAGGTAAGTATAATCTTTGGTAAAGTCACACTACATAACTATTGACTCAAGATGAGGCCTGAGTTTGAATCGTTTTGAACATTAAAAAGACAAAATGTCCTTTAAAGTAATGATGATGGCACTCTGACTGTGTATTCGAAGTGGACTGGACCTAATGTCAAATTGATCAATAAAAACCTGAACAAAAGGATAGATTGATAGCATCTAGGTATTTCATTGAAGTGCCAATTATCCCTAAATACAAGAGTAACCTTATTCTATGCAGCTCATCCATTAGGAACAGGCCTGTGATATCTATACACATTTGATTCTTTTCATCTCTGGCTTCCATGGAAGAAAGGAGGCTATTAATCGATCTCTGTGCCAGGTGCCAATCCAGGACAGTTCAATTAGAAGTCCTTTGACACCGCACCACCCAGTTCAATGTCAGATGCAAAATGGTTTCATCCACCTTCCAACAGAAAAGCTTCACTTCCATTCTGACTGAACTACCTTCTAACCCAGAGCCTAGACTTCTACCTCAGCTCAATTCATCTTCTGCTTTAATCTACCTGGTTACTTTCCTGTTAAACTAGCGAAGAATAATTAATATTCTAATGCACAGTACTACATTTCAGCTTTTAAAAAGTCGGCAATTTCTCTGGTGGTCAGAAAGAGAGTCAGTATCCAGCTGTTTCAATCATCATCTAGCTTTTCCTAGAGGTGGGACAGAGATAAAACAAGTCTGAACAGCTCTGACGAAGACTCATTTAGACTGAAGCCATTAGCTTGCTCTCTCTCCACAGATGCTGCCTAACTCACTGTGATTTATAGCATTTTTTTGCTTTCAGTATAGATTCCAGTATCTGCAGTAATTTCCTCCTGCTAAAACAACTTGCCTGTCTTGGGGAAAGGGTGGTGAAAATCCAGCTCTGATCCTACATTGTTGTTTTCTCAGAATTAGGAGGTGACATAGTTACAATGGCCTTGAGTATCTTAACAGTCCTAATGTTGGCATTCTAGGCCGAGATATGCAGATTTTTAATCAGTAACAGAAACAAACACTTTAGGGAATAGGAAGAAAAGTGTAGTTGAAGGTTAACAGGTCAGTCATGATTCAGTGACTCAATGGACTGAATGGCCTATTTCTGCTCCTAAACATATGGCCTTGTATTCAACTCCCAAACAGCAATTTGAATCCTTGTATTATTTGTCATTAACTGGATGAAACTCCCCATGTTGTCACATCACAGGATACATCTCTAAAGACATTGGAAAGATTGGGGAATGGGAGTTGCTGTGGACTGTGGTCTACAGCACTCAGTTCAAATGTTGCTTAGACAGAACTTGGTGTTGGAGTATGAATGTTTCCTTAGACATCTCCTCCCAGGTCATTGCAAACCAGTATTCCTGAAGCATTGAAGTGCGGTCGAGCCAAGGCTTAATATAGGCTTGGAATAACTTCCCTACTTTTTAATGCTATCTCTCTAGAAACAAAGTCTAATGTTTGGATGAACACAGCAGGCCAAGCAGCATCAGAGGAGCAGGAAGGCTGACGTTTCGGGCCTAGACCTTTCTTCAGAAATGGGGAAGGGGAAGGGGGTTCTGAATTAAATAGGGAGAGAGAAGGAGGTGGATAGAAGATGGATACAGAAGAAGATAGGCGGAGAGGAGACGGACCGGTCAAAAAGGTGGGAATGGAGCCAGTAAAGGTGAGTGTAGGTGGGGAGGTAGGGAGGAGATAGGTCAGTCCAGGGAGGATGGACAGGTCAAGGGGGCAGGATGAGGGTAGTACGTAGGAGATAGGGGCGGGGCTTGAGGTGAGAGGAGGGGATAGATGGGAGGATAGACGGGTTAGGGAGGCGGGGACTAGCTGGGCTGGTGTTGGGATGCGGTTGGGGAAGGGGAGATTTTGAAGCTTGTGAAGTCCACATTGATACCATTGGGCTGCAGGGTTCCCAAGCAGAATATGAGTTGGTGTTCCTGCAACCTTCGGGTAGCATCATTGTGGCACTGCAGGGGGCCTAGGATGGACATGTCGTCTGCGGAATGGGAGGGGGAGTTGAAATGGTTCGCGACGGGGAGGTCCATCCTGGGCCTCTGGCAGCGCCACAACGATGCTACCCGAAGGTTGCAGGAACCCCAACTCGTATTCCGCTTGAGAACCCTGCAGCCCAACGGTATCAATGTGGACTTCACAAGCTTCAAAATCTCCCCTCCCCGAACCGCATCCCAAAACCAGCCCAGCTCGTCCCCACCTCCCTCACCTGTCCTTCCTCCCGCCTCAAGCCCCACCCCTATCTCCTACCTACTAACCTCATCCCGCCCCCTTGACCTGTCCGTCCTCCCTGGACTGACCTATCTCCTCCCTACCCCCCCACCTAC
>JAHRHZ010000071.1:26441470-26506449 GCA_024137785.1 Ginglymostoma cirratum | reverse complement strand
AATCCCGCCCCCTTGACCTGTCCGTCCTCCCTGGACTGACCTATCTCCTCCCTACCCCCCCACCTACACTCACCTTTACTGGCTCCATCCCCGCCTCTTTGACCAGTCCGTCTCCTCTCCACCTACCTTCTCCTCCATCCATCTTCCATCCGCCTCCCCCTCTCTCCCTATTTATTTCAGAACCCTCTTCCCCTCCCCCATTTCTGAAGGTCTAGGCCCGAAACGTCAGCTTTCCTGCTCAGCCTGCTGTGTTCATCCAGTTCTACACCTTGTTATCTCAGATTCTCCAGCATCTGCAGTTCCTACTATCTCTAATGTTTGGTTTGTTTTTTTTAAAAGGTATTGCTAATGTGTGACACAATCTTTAGTGACTGGTGTATTTTAGAAATATCTTTTTCTTAGCCCTGACTCACTTGGAACTGCTGCCTTTGTCACAGACATGACTGTTGTCAACTTTTCAGTTACTTCCGTCAACGTTTTAAAAAGGAAAATTGTAGAAAACTAGTTCAATCAGTGACCAAAGATTAATTTGAAATTTGCAGGCTTCTAATTTTTTTAGGCACTTCCTACATCTGAGTTCAAGCCAAATCTTGAGATAAATGATATTTCACACCAATTTGTTTAAAAGATCCCTTTCATGCTTAATAATTGGATACTTTCATATATTTCTTAAATTTCTGTTCATTCCTCGAGGATACGTTCAATTTAAATTTCATCAAGGTTGACCTCACAAGGCTCAACAGTGAAAGACGAGCTTGGGATTCTAGCACTGACAAATAATTTATTAAATCTTTACATCGCTATTCGAACAATGGAGAGATTTCTCAAGCAAAGGTCAGCAGGCAGTTACAACACATACTATCTTCTGAGATAACAAGGTGTATCTTCTTAAGGGTCTAGGCCCGAAACGTCAACCTTCCTGCTCCTCTGATGCTGCTTGGCCTGCTGTGTTCATCCAGCGCTACACCTTGTCATCTCAGATTCTCCAGATTCTGCAGTTCCTACTATCTCTGTTGTCTTCTGATTAGGTTAACGTGTTTCCATCAACACTGGGTTACCCAAACATGTGATCCATATTTCCAGTGTTTGTCAGGGATCTGTGACACTTCAGTGATGTCATGGGGAAGCTGGAGTGGTGTTGGAGGGTTGTCAGCAGTGGTGTAAGGATCGAGGACTCCTGGCTTCAGTAGGCCCAGAGCCTGGACTCGGGAAATCAATGGACTGTTGACTCTGGCAGAGCTTGGTGCCTGGAGCCAGGCTGTGGCAGGCCCACTGTGGGAATGCGGTGGGTGGTGGAGGTGAGGCCCTGGCGTGGATTGGAGGCGAGTCTCAGCAGTCTGGAGATGAGGTCCCAGCACAATCTGCTTGAAGGACTATAATGCTGAACTTTTTAATGTGCTATTTTTCTAATTTAATCCTAAAATCCTGTACCTAGGTACCTTTGTACCTAAGTTGGCACCATAAGTGGCAACTTTGTAAACGTTTCACTTCACTCGTGTGAGTACATGAGACAACAAACCTAATTCTAAGAGGAGTGCAGAAGAGGTACTTCCATTCAACTAACCCCCAAGTCATGACAGAAAAACAAAGAATGTTGAAAAGAGTCCGTTGGACTGTTTAAAGAGGAGCTTGGAAAGAGCTATTTAACAATATTACCATCACATCAGAAGTAGTACTAACAAACTGATGGAGCTGCGGCTGATAAATCTCTGGCTCCAGATAGACTTCATCCTAAGGTTTAAAAAAAGAGGTGACTAATGAGGTAACGGATGTGTTGATGTTAATTTTCCAAGATTTCCTAGATTCAGGAAAGGTTCCATTAGACTGGAAAGAAGGGAGGGAGGTAGAAAACAGTTAGGTTGACATTCATCATAAGGAAGGTGTTAGAATGACTTATTAAAGAGATTAAAGCCACGCAGTCAGAAAATCTGAGATAACAGGTACCAGGAAGAGCTGATATGATGTTGTCAAAGGGAAATTGTGTTTAACCAAATTATGGGAGTTCCTTCAAGGACTAACATACACTTGTTGATCTAAGACACTTGGATTTCTAGAAGACATTTAATAAGGTGCCACATCAACAGTCAATGTGGAAAATGAAAGCTCATGGTGTGGCCAGTAACATAGGATGTGGGCATTGCTGGCATTTATTGCCCGTCCCTTGCTGCCCCTTGAGAAGGTGGTGGTGAGCTCCTTCTTGAACTGCTGCAGTACAGTGCCTTCCAACCCATGACCACTTCCATCTAGAAGGACAAGGGCAGCAGATACATGGGAACAGCACCACATTAAAGTTCCACTCCAAGCCACTCACTATCCTGACTTGGAAATTTATTGCCGTTCCTTCACTGTTGCTAGGTCAAAATCCTGGAATTCCCTCCCTGTTGGCATTATGGGTCAACCCACAGCAGGTAGACTGCAGGGGTTCAAGAAGGCAGCTCATCATCACCTTTTCAAGGGCAACTAGGGTTGGGCAATAAATACTGGCCGGTTAGCTTCTCACACATACCACAAATGAAAAAAAAAGTGTTAAAAGTTGACCCACAATGCCCTCAGGAAGGGAGTTCCAGGATTTTGACCCAGCAACACTGAAGGAACAGTGATATATTTCCAAGTCACGATGGTGAGTGGCTTGGAGGGCAACTTAAAGGTGGTGGTGTTCTCAAGTATTTGCTGCCCCTCTCCTTCTAGGTGGAAGTGGGTTTGGCTTACTAAGTTAATCCTGGGTTCAGAAGGACTTTTTATGAAGCGAGGTTGAGCAGGTTGGGTTTGTACTCATTAGAATTTAGAAGAATGACAGGTATCGTTATGGAAATATACAAAATTCCACAAGAGTTAAAAGGAGATAGCAAATTCCAATTGCGTCAAAACCAATCTCAATTGATCAGTCGTTTGAGTCACTTAAAACAGCTGTCACTAGACCCACCAAGTCCTATAATGAGTATTGCATGATGTCATAGCAACAGGAATTAAGTGAATATGGTCTCCCTTCTTTAAAAATATAGATAAAGGGACACAACATGCCTTCCTTTACCAAAAATTAGCTGATGCTGTTGGAGGTGGTGTCAAATGGGTGAGCATTGGCATTGTTTTCAGTTGGGGTCAGACTCACCAGCTGTTGTTGCAGTTGTTCTATGATCTGATCCTTTCTCTTCATTTCTTCCTGTAACCCTTGGATCTCACCGAGTAGCTCATCAGTCTGGTCATGAAGACAAACAGCAGGCCATTAGGGTACAGAGATTAAACAAAAGCACAGCTTTACTTAAGGTGGTGACAAGAATTCAGGATAGCATTAAAAACATCAAAATAAGAAAGGATAGTTGGAATGCTTTGATTTCCAGTTGATTTTTAGGGTGCTGGGCTCAGTTATGATGCAGAAAGTCAGCTACCGATATCTAATGCTTTCGCCAAACTTGTCTCCCTTAATCTAACATCCCAGCCAAGCTGGTGCTTGGATGGTATTGTCTTCTCCCTTCGAGGCAGAGTAGAGACCTATACTGCTGGTATAGTCTGCTATATACCCCAGTTCTGAGGAAGGGTCACCGGACCCGAAAAATTAACTCTGATATTTTCTTCACAGATGCTACCAGATCTGCTGAGCTTTTCCAGCAACTTTGTTTTCATTCAGAGAGCTATACTGATCAGACAGAGCTCTGAATCAGAAATGAACCCATTGAACAGAGCCCTGTAACACAAAAATATCCAGCAGGCCTGGCCTTCCTTCTGGTGAAAAAATATTGAAGGATGGCCCAACAAAGAGTTTTAAAATTATGTAGACATTTAAAGGGGTATAAATAGAGTTTATGTTTCCATTTTTGAGGAATCCAGAACAAAGAGTCACCAACATAAAATAGTTACCAATAAATCCAAAACCACTAATTCAGGGAGTGGTGAGAATGTGTCGCTCCCTATCAGGTAGAGAAGTTAATGTGGATAGCACTAATGCATTTCAGGGGAAGTTGGGGAGTCAAAAAGATCAGGTGGTGATGATGATAAAGTCAGATGTGGTCAGGTTCAAGAAGGTTTGTTGAGAACATAAACACCAGTATGGACCAATCAAGGCGAATGGTCTGCTTCTGCGCTATAAGTACTCTGTAACAGGGAGCCCAAAGATTTTCTTAAATTTTTAAAATATCTGTCATAACAATGAACCATCAACTTGCAACAAATATATCACCAAAAAGCTGAATTTAAATCTATTGTAATATAAACTCTAAGAAACAGAATAGGCATGCAATATGAAAAATAGTCAATAGAGGAAGGCACTGAGAGGGACAGAATAATGAACAAAGAAATCTCAATTAAATAGAAATTAATGGGAAAATAAAGTAACCAAATTAACGCAAACATAGTCACCAGCATTAGAGAGATACCGGACTGAAATTAAATACTACTAAAATAAAATATCTTGTCAACCTCATAAATTAATGTTAGTCATCAATTGCAATAAACATGATTTAAATTTCAATTACTTACTTCCCGCACTCCCACATTTACTTATTTTAGTTATTATCTTCCTTTGCCGGGGTCTAATCTCTGTCCAAGACATTTACATTTTCACGATTTATGTCATCTTTTGTGCTGTATTTTTAACACAGTATATTTTATCTGTGGAAAAGGTTGATTCTTTATCCATATTATCTGCTTCTCCAGTGAACAGGCTGGTACCTCTGGATGTGATTTCTTTGCTGTAGCTGTACAAATTTGTTAGCAGTTCACCCCATTCCCAGGCATTTACATTACTGCTGTGTAAGATGAATGTTGCAGAAATTCAGTGAAACATTACATGTGAAACATGGCTGCCATTCATTGGCCTTGCACACAATATCAATATTCCAAATCTGAATGAGTTGTGTCAACATATTCCAGCATTATTTCAGCACACTCCTGGTCTCCCACATCCTTCGTAAATGTGAGGTCATTCAAAAAGCTACCTAAGTCTCAATGGCAAGTCCCATTCCTCTTTGACCCCTTGGGCTCATAGATTTACATTGGCTTCAGTTTGAACAACACTTTTATTTTAAAATCCTCATCCTTGTATTCAAATCCTACCATGGCTTGGCTCTTTTGATTCGCATAATCTCCTCCAACCCAATGACTCCCTGACAGGCAACAGCCTAGTGGTATTATCGCTGGACTATTAATTCAGAGACCCAGATAGTGTTCTGGGGATCTGGGTTCAAATCCTGCCATGGCAGATGGTGGAATTTGAATTCCATAAATACCTGTAATTAAGAATCTAATGATGACCATGAACCCATTGTCGATTGTCAGGAAAAATCCCATCTGGTTCACTAGCGCCAGGGACCCGGGTTCGATTCCAGCCTCGGGTGTATGTCTGTGTGGAGTTTGCACATTCTGCCCATGTCTGCGTGGGTTTCCTCCGGGTGCTCCGGTTTCCTCCCACAGTCCAAAGATGTGCAGGTTAGGTGAATTGGCCATGCTAAAATTGCCCGTAGTGTTCAGGGAGGTGTAGGTTAGATGGGCTGTTGGGGGAGGGGGTGGGATGCTCTGAGGTTCGGTGTGGACTTATTGGGCCGAAGGGCCTGTTTCCACACTGTAGGGATTCTATTCTATTCTATTCTATTCTAATGTCCTTTAGGGAAGGAAACTGCCATCCTTACCTGGTCTGGTCTACACGTGACTCCAGACCCACAGCAATGTGGTTGACTCTCAACTGCCCTCTGGGCAATTAGGGATGGGCAATAAATGCAGCCAAGCCAGTGACTCCCTCATCCCATGAATGAATAAAGAAAATCAGTGCTTCTTTAATAGTGGCCTTTTGCACACCCTCAGTTCAGTTGCTTTACCATTGGTGGTTGTACCTTCAGTTATCTCAGTACAAGCTCTGCAATTCCCTTCCTACACCACTAAGCCTCCTTCATTTCTTGAAACAAGTTTCTTTGATCTGATCTAATATCATGTTAAATGATTAAGTGTCACACTTGGTTTATAATATTTCTGTGGCGCCCTGGAGCATGACATTTAAGATATTACACAAATATAAGTTGAGTTGTTTGTAATAAGTGTAGTTTGCAAACAAGCCTTCACATTAAAATAAGTTCATGACCAACAGACAGCAGTCTCTATTTCTTCACATTATGTATATTTCTGTGCTCAAGCTATGGGCACACAGTCTTAGAAGCTCCAGCCACAGAGAATGAATGGCTCCTCTACCTTCTGCCCACTCCATTAAACCTGACAACAGATTCTTGCTGGATCCAATAGCATCTGTTTAGTTGATAGATAGGTCCATAAATTTTCAGGATGCCTCAGGGTGGTGGTCAAATCTGTTTAATGGCCAGATCTGCAGTCAACCTACATACAAAACCATAACTGACTAATCAATTGTAATTTACAGAATGTAACGGTATAGTCAGTTATTCTTAACCACTGGAAAAAGTTATTATGCCAATATGCTCAAAACTGAGAATCTAATCTGACCAGAGGCGAAGTCTATAAATGATAACTAATGTTACTAAACTAAACAGTCTTAAGCTGATCTCCTCAACACCTCGTGATGACTAATAAACACTGCAAGGGATCTTTGTGATTGACAGTATAGGTAAACTTTTCAGTGCAGGACTGCAACAATAAATTAAGGAAAGCTACTCATTAACAAATAATTTTCAATGAAAAACAGAACAGTTTGGATCTCCTTTCCACTGGGTAGCAGAAATAAAACTCTGCCAGTCATCCTGAAGAAATAGTTTCCCATTCATGTTTAATTTCTTCCTGGAGGCCCAGTGTCACTTGTATTCTTTTAATAAAATACTGTTCTGTGCTATGTATCACTCAGTCAATATTTTTTTTAAAAGAAGCAATGGGACTGCATTGTGATGATAAAACAGCAAGCTGCCCCAGGCAGTGCATAAGGTAGCCATGTTAAGCAAATTTTCGGGAGTCAAGAAAAAGGTTAGAAAGAAACATTTTAAAAATAAATCTTGAAAATATTTGACAAGTTTCAGATTTCAAATGCTTTTCAATAACTGGAAAAGAATGCCTGGGTTTTTGCTTTCGTATGGGATGTGGGCACCATAACAAAACTGGTATTTGTTACTCATCCCGAATTGTCCTTGCACTGATTGGCTTTGCAGGCCACATTATAAGTTAAGAACTGAGAGTCAGTTAAGAGTCAGATGTAGTGCTGAGGGTCTGGAATCACATGTAGGCCAGGCCAGGTAAGGATGCCAGATTTGGAGATATTAAGTTTAGTTTTCGCTCTCAAATCATTGACATATGATGTGAATGGCTGGGGGTCTAGCACTAATCCCTGCAGTACCCCACTAGTCACTGCCAGACGTTCAGAAAAAGACCCATTTATTCCCATTTCTGAAGAAGGGTCTCGATCCAAAACGTCAGCTTTCCTGCTCCTCTGATGCTGCTTGGCCTGCTGTGTTCATCCAGCTCTACACCTTGTTATCATTTATTCCCAGCCTTTGTTTCCTACCTAATAACTAGTTTCATATCCATCTCTGTACACTACCCCTAATCTCATGTGTTTTAATTTGTGATGGCCTTGTGGTATTGTCATTAGACTACTAATCTAGAGACTCAAGCGGTGCTCTGGAGACATGGGCTATAATCCTGCCATGACAAATGGTGGAATGCGAATTCAATAAAACTCTAGAATTAATGATGACCATGAAGCTATTGTCGATTATTGGAGAAAACCATTTGGTTCACTTATCTTCTTTAAAGAAGGAAACTGCAGTCCTCACCTCGTCTGGTCTACATGTGATTCCAGACCCACATCAATGTAATCGACTCGTAACTGCCCTTTGAGCATTTAGGGATAGGCAATAAATACCGTCATCAGTCAATGTATTGGTCTTAATTTTCCAAACCTCCCTAGATTTGGACAAGTTCTCGTTAGAGTGGAAGATATGCAACTCCTTTATTCAGAAAGGGGAGGAGACAGCCAGCAGGGAAATACAGGCCAGTTAGTTGAACATCCGACATAAGGAAAATGCAAGAAGCTATTATTAAAAAACTTATAGCAGGGCAATATAATCCGACAAAATCAATGTGATTTTGTGAAGATAACATCATGTGTAACCAATCTAGTAGAGTTCTTTGAGGAAGTAGCATGTGTTGCAGCCAGAGGGGAGCCGGTAGATGGACTGTACTTTGATTTCTGGAGGTACTAAATAAACTGCCACATCAAAGGTTATTGTAGAAAATTAAATCTTGTGGTTTTGGGGTAGCATATTGGCATCGATGGGAGACTGTCTAGCTAACCGGAAGCAGAGAGTGTAAATGGATCTTTTTCAGGCTGGCAAGATAGAACAAGTGGTGTGCCACAGAGATCTGGAACCTCAATTGTTCACAATTTATTTAAATGACTTGGATGAAGGGACAGAAGTATTGGCTGCCAAACGAGCTGACAGCACAGGCAGGTAGGAAGCAAGTTGTAAAGAGGACATGAGGAGGCTACAGAAAGATATAGGCAGGTTAAATGAGTGTGCAAAGATGTGGCAAATGGAGCATAACGTCAGAAAACGTGAAGCTGTGCATTTTGGCAAGAAGGATTTGGAATTCTCATTCACAAAGTGCCACAATGCAGTCCTCATTTGATCCACCATGAATGGGTAACAAAACAGTATACTGGAGCTTAAACAGATTAAAATAATATCACCCAACAGAAACAGTCCAGACAGTATTGTCGTCAGAGAGAAAATGATGTTCTGAAAAGATAGTTTGGACTGGAATAAAATCCAGATACCAGAGTTGAAATGGGAGTATTGTCCTCTCTTTACCCATTCTCCAGCTATCCTCTCAGCATGTTCACAAACTAAAATGTAAACACATTTAACACATCTACTCAGTAATCATTTAAGTGGTAAATTATACTGGTGTTGCTCTCTCTGGCAACTATTTTATTGTATATTAAAATGCAATTTAAGAGAAAACTTAATATAGTGACATAATCATTTACATATTTCATTTAAATTTTAACTTTCACCCTGAAATCAGACAACTCCATACATTTCCAGAACACTTTACAGTTTATACTTCCTTAAAGAGGACAATTTACAATCAAATCAGAAATGCTATTGTATAAATTAAGATAAAGAATGCTTTATGTCAGAAATTGGCAATCAAAATTATTTATAATATAATGCATTAAATTCTTTTATTCTCCCATATACAATAAAGTAGGCTAATCAGCAATGTTTAATAGCTTCTTTTACTAAATTATCAGAAATATATTCAATTATTTTAGCACCAATATGCATTGCTCAGCACAAGTAAAATGCTACTTTTCCAACAAAAATGATTATGAACATTATACATCGTGAAGGCAAGTGTTTTTTTTCAAATTCATTTGTGAGACATAGATGTCACTGGCTGGGCCAGCATTTATCACCTGTTCCTAGCTGATGTTGAGAAGATGGTTGTGAATGTTTTCTTGAACTGCTGCAGTCCACCTGCTGTAGGTTGACCCACAATGTCATAAAGGAGGGAATTCCAAGATTTTGACCCACTGACAGTGAAGGAACGGAGATATATTTCCAAGTCAGGATGGTGAATGGCTTGCAGGGAACTTGCAGGTGGGTGGTGTTCCCACGTATCTGCTGCCCTTGTCCTTCTAGATGGAAGTGGTCATGGGTATGGAAGGTGCTATGGAGGATCTCTGGTGAATTTCTTGAGTACATCTCATAGATAGTATACACCACAGCTACTGAGTGTCATTGGTGGGGGGATTGGATGCTTCTGGATGCAGTGCCAATCAAATGGGCTGCTTTTTCCTGGATGGTATCAAGCTTCTTAAGCATTGTTAGAGCTGCACCCATCCAGGCAAGTGGGGAGTATTCCATCACGCTCCTGACTTGTGCCTTGTAGATGATGGACATGCCTTAGGGAGTCAGGAGGTAAGTTACTTGCTGCAATACTCCTATCCTCTGACCTGCTCTTGCAGCCGCTGTGTTTATGTGGCAACACCAATTGAGTTTCTGGTCAATGGTAAGACCAAGGATGTTGACAGCAGGATAGTC
Source organism: Ginglymostoma cirratum (assembly GCA_024137785.1). NCBI lineage: Eukaryota > Metazoa > Chordata > Chondrichthyes > Orectolobiformes > Ginglymostomatidae > Ginglymostoma > Ginglymostoma cirratum. The sequence continues at coordinate 26,496,454 of JAHRHZ010000071.1, read as the reverse complement.
AGTGATGGTAACAACACTGAATGTCAAGGGGCAGTGGTGAGATTGTCTCTTATTTGTCACTGCCTGGTATTTGTGTGCAGCAGCTTTGATGTCAAGAAGCTCTTTTACCCATAACCAGAAGTTGCTGGAAAAGCTCAACAGAGCAAGTTGTGAGGAAGGGTCACTGGACCCGAAATGCTAAATCTGCCTTTTTCCTCACAGATGTTGCCAGATCTGCTGAGCTTTTCCAGCAACTTCTGTTTGTGTTCCTGATTTACAGCATTCGCAGTTCTTTCAGTTTTCATTTAGCTCTTTTGTCCATGTTTGAACCAAGGCTGTAATGAGGTCAAGAGCTGAGTGACCCTGGCGGAACCCAAACTGGGTGTCACTGAGCTGGTTATTGTTGAGCAGGTGCTGCTGGATGGTACTATGATGACACCTTCCATCACTTTACTGAGGATTGAGAGTAAACTGGTGGGGCAGTAAACGGCAGGATTGGATTTGTCCTGTCCTGTGTACAGGACACACTTCAGCAATTTTTCACATTGTCAAGTAGATGCTAGTGTTGTAACTGTATTGTAACAGCTGGGCTAGGAGAACAGCATGTTCTGGAGCACTACTCTTCATAAGTATTGCTGGAATATTGTCAGGGCCCTAAGGCTTTGCATTATCTAGTCCCTCCAACCATTTCTTGCTATCACGTGGAGTGAATCAAATTGGCGAAAGACTGGTATCTGTTATATTGGGGACCTCCAGACAAGGCCGAGATGAATCATTTACTTGGCACTTCTGGTTGAAGATTTCTGTGAATCCTTCAGCCTTATCTACATCATTGAGGATGGGATTATTTATGGAGAGTCCTCCTCCAGTGAGTTGTTTAATTGTGCACCACCACTGTCGACTGGAGGTAGCAGGATTGCCAAGCTTAGATCCCACAACGTTGGTTGTGGGATTGCTTAGCTCTGTCTATCACTTGCTGCTTATGCTGTCTGGCACCCAAGTCGTCCTATTTGGTAGCTTCAGCAGGTTGACATTTCATTTTTAAGTATAAAAACCAGAAGAACCGCGGTTGCTGTAAATCAGAAACAAAAACAGAAGTTGTTGGAAGAGCTCAGCAGGTTTGGCAGCACCTGTGAAGAGAAATCAGAGTTATTATTTCAGGTCTCGTGACTCTTTTGACTCAAAACGTTAACTCTGATTTCTCTTCACAGATGCTGCCAGACCTGCTGAGCTTTTCCAGCAACTTCTGTTTTTGTTTCATTTTTAGGTATGCCTGGTGCTGCTCCTGGCACGCCCTCCTTCACTCTCTATTAAACAGGGTCAGATCCCCTGGTTTGATGGTAATGGTAGGATACACTGGGCCATGAGGTTGCAGATTGTTCTGGAGTACAATTCTGCTGCTATTGATGGTCCACAGTGCCTCATGAATGCCCAGTCTTGAGTTTGAGATCTACTCAAAATCTATCCCATTTAGCACGGTGATAGTGCCACACAACATGAGGAAGGTTATTCTCAATGTGAAGGTGGGACTTTGTCTCCACAAGGACTGTGCAATGGCCACTCTGATCGATACTTCACCCATCAGATTTCATAATTTCACACTGTCTCTGGGACCACTTCTGTAAGAATTGTCCTTACAGAGATGGGCAGCAAAATGCACGGTTCCTTGTGCCATGCATGGGATGTCCCTCTGAATTCCAGCTGTCCCAACATGATTAATATTCAAAGCAAAAGGCATCGTCACAAACAGGCCAGCATCTCTCATCATCTGAAATTTATAACCTTGAATATTGCAGTCAGTTAGAGCAGTGTTCTAACAATCACCAGCTGGATCTCTGCATCAGTCATCCTGTCAGCTGCCATGTTCACTTAGTCATGTTGATGGGTGGAAAACACTGAGTTAGCCAAAAGGTAACTTTATGTTTTTAAAAGAAAAAAAATACACAGCAGAAAAACAAACTCAATCAAATTATTAACAGTGTAAAACTTGACTTTTGCAACCACTGCAAAGGCATAAACTTTATCTTTACTCTCAGAGTTTGACTGCATTTTGTACTCACTATGAGGGAAGTTAAAGCAGGTTGGCTTGCAGTTATATCAGCGGCACATATTGTAGAAAATAGGCAGAATTGTCATGTTATTTGCAAATATTATTTTGTGTATTTCAAGACCAGGAGTATCAATGCTGAAGGAAGCATTTAGCCCTTTTGGGTCCCAACACCAACTTCAAGCAAAAAGGTGTTGTGTTGAAATAAATGACCGTTATTTTACCCCAATTATATGCTCTAAGAGAAACCTCAGACAAAAAATGTTTTATTCATGCACTGGATGTGGGGATCACTGGCTAGCATTTATTGCCCATCCCCAATCCCCAGAAGGCAGTTAACACTCAACCAGATTGCTGGAGTCACATCTAAGCCATTCCAGGTAAGGATAGCAGTTTCCTTCCCTAAAGAACCTGATGTTTTTCCGACAGTCACTGATGGATTCATGGTCAACATTAAACTCATAATTTCAGACTTTTATTAAATTCAAATTCCACTATCAGGCGTGGTAGGATTCAAACCTGGGTCCCCAGAATGTTATCTTAGGTGTCTGAATTCACAGTCCAGCGATAATAGCACTAGGCCATTGCCTCCCCTTAGCCACATACTGTGACATTTACATTTCTGCAACAGCCTGACTGCAGGAGATTGTCAGCTGAGAGCCAAAATGGGCTGATCTGTATAACTCTTGTCTGCAATGAACTCAAGACAGCTGGGAAATGGATTGAGGCCACTAAGAATTGTTTCACCTCAAGCTCTCTGAAAGGGCCAACAGTCAATTGGAATTTGTGGAATGAATTGAACCTAAAGATAAAAGAGATATTTAGCATGCATCTTCTAATATCACTGGATTCAGAATGATGTGAGAAATCAATGCCAATTTAAACTTCAACATTTAAATTGATCTATTTTTTGAAACTACATTTCTGCAGGATATCTCTGCAGGAGTTCTTCAGGATCGTGTCCTGGGCCCAATCATCTTCAGCTGTTTCATCAATGACCTTCCCCATCACAAGGTCAGAAGTGGGGATGTTTGCCAACGATTACGCAATATTCAGCACCATTCTCTACTCTTCAGATACTGAAGTAACCCATTCCCAAATGCAGAAAGACATGGACAACATCCAGGCTTGGGCTGACAAGTGGCAAGTAACTTTGCCCATTCAGAAATGTCAGGAAATGACCATACCTAATAAGAGAGTCTTAACCATCACCCCTTGACATTAAATTACGTGACCACACTGAATCCACCACCATCAACATCCTGAGGGTCACCATTGTCCAGAAACTGAACTGGACTAGCAATATGGTCTATAACCACTATGGTTATGGGAGCAAGACAGGCTAAGACTCCTGCAGCAAGTACCTCACTCCTGATTTCCTAAAGCCTGTCCACCATTTAACAAGGCCCAAGTCAAGACTGTGATGGAATACTCCCCACCTTCTTGGGTGCAACTCCAACAACACTCAAGAAGCTTGACACCATCCAAGATAAAGCAGTCCATTTGATTGACACCACATCAACAAACATTCACTGCCTCAACCACTGATGCTAAGTATCAACAGTGTGTACCATCTACAAGATGCATTGCAGAATTTTCACCAGGCTTTCTCAGACAGCACTTTCAGAACTACGACTATTACAATCTAGAAGGACAAAGGCAACAAATACATGGTTCCTCTCCAAGCCACTCACCATCCCGACTTGGAAATATATCACTTTCTTCAATGTCGCTGTGTTAAAATCCTGGAATTCCCTCCTTAAGGGCATCGTGGGTCGATCTATAGCATACGGGCTGTGGCAATTTAAGAAGGCAGCTCACCATCACCTTCTTAAGGGCAATGATGGATAGGCAATAAATGCTGTATTAGTCTGAGACATGTTCCATGAGTGAATAAACAAAATAGCAGGATGCAAGTTTGCTGAGGAGGCTCCTTCAAATATTAAAAATTCCTAATGTCATCTTGATTGTCCAGACAGGAAAATACTTTCCCCAAATATAGCTTGGAAATGTCCAAACTGAAATAACTCAGAGGCTGGTATCTTGTCACTAAGTCACCCTTTATCTAGATGTGTATAGTACTTGACACTGGTTCGGCTTCCTCAGAGCCAGCTGTCCGATTGAACAGAACCTGTGACATTCCTGTTTATATTTGTCAGCCAGGGCTCCCTGATTGGACCAGATTAACAGCCCCAATCAGGGAACTCATTCTTTGATGCCCACCTAGCTGACCTCATTCCAATCACTACACAAACCAGGACACAGTTCAAGAGAAATCACTGGTAGATTGCAATGAATCATCTGCTCGCCCTTCTGTAGCATGTAATGACAAACAGAGGATATCATCCCTAACCACCACTCCGTGTATAATATAGATTATCTGTCCATATCAACCACATTGGATTATGCATAGAAGGCAGCTATACCAATAGCCAATGTATTTGGTTATTCCAAGCTTTTAAAATGCAATGATCATGTTTGTTCGAGAGACAGGAAGGTATTCAGTTTCCAGTCCATATCGAGCATGTATGGAGTGTGGCTTGTAGCAATTTGGTGACATTGATGGGAGGAAGATAATTGCTATGAGAAGTGACTTGTTCAACTCCTGCATTGCTGAGTGCCTTTCCCAGTGCCATTGCGTGGAAGAGCACCTGACATCAGATATATTCTCAACAGAGTAAGGTACAAACTGGATGCTGGGACACAAAGTTTTATAAATTGCCATCTCCCTCAAGAACAGAATATAACAAATAATGTGTGAAATATCCATTTACATTTCCCTGTGAGAGATCCTTATGGAACTCAATCATGACTCCGTAATTATAAAATCATCCTCACTAATGAAACATAAATATGCCCCAAGTTAATCATTAGATATTCTCTGCAACTGTGGACATGCTAGAATAAAGACTGATTTTTACTTACAGGTTACTAAACTTCTCACAGCCTCTGAAACTAAAAAGTGATAAGGCAAGACACTTTCATCAGATCAGTGAATAGTACCACTAATTCCTCATATCAGCAAGATGGCATATTCCTTCCTCAAAACAAATACTGGCCCAAATATTACCCTTAATAATAGTCTACCCAGTATTTCTGAAACAATTGTATGATATATGAAAATATACTCTCACATCTCCCTGAATCTCAGCTGGCTTTGACACTGTGAGCGCAATTGCCACTTAATGGATGTTTAAAGGGCTGTGACACGTTACTCTGTTATACACACAAGACCACAAGACCGTGATTTCAAGATTTTCTCTTTTACTTTTGTTTGCGTCTTTTCACAAACATTTTCTTGGCATCACTTCTGCATCATGCAGAGAAGTCTTTGCAAATGGATCAACCATCATTGTGATCACGTCATGTCAGCTATAACTCAGGAAGCTCTAGAATTACATTACAGATATCTGGGTCTGCACTTTGGATGCAGTAGATGTCATACTTTTGCCTGCAGAGTATTAGCAAATCCCTAAGAGCAGAAGCTAAACAGTTTATTTTAGGTTAATGGATCTTTCACACTTTATTCTTATCCTTGTTTGCTTATTACTGCAGAAAGCACTGCAGCTGCAGCACAATCAGTCACTCAGCTTTTCACAAATATAAAACCTTGCATTAATCCTCACTCTGCAGAATGGCCAGCAATCCATACACTGCAAAGCAAATGGTCCAACTGTTTGAAACTGCAATCTTCATATGCCAAAAGAAAACAACCGCCTGAAGCATGCAAACGTTGAACCAGAACAGCAGAGAATATATGTGGCTACGATCTTGCACCGTCATAAATCTGAGTTCATTCTGCCAGTATTCTAACATTCACTGACCACTCCTACCCCTACACTTGCTGACCAAAATTAGTTCCTGGATTAGCAATGTCCTGATTAAAAAATTCACTTACTTATTTTCAAATGCCTTCGTGGCCTTGCTCCTCCTATTTTCTGTAACCTCTTGCAGGTTACAGAATCTTCAGATATCAATACTCCTCAAATTCTGGTCTGTTGTGCTTTTCCAACTTTAACAAGTCCACTACTGGCATGTGGAATTCTCTGCCTAAACCTCTTTACCTCCCAAGCTGTCTTCTCTCCTTAAAAGTTACCACTTAGAGTCATGGAATTTTACAGCACAGAAGAGGGCCTTTCAACCCATCATGTCTGTACTGTCTCCCGAAAGAACTATCCAGTTAGTCCCACTCTCCAGCCTTTAAATTCATCACTTTCAAGTATATATCCAGCTCGCTTTTGAAACCTCTTTTGGAATCCACGTCCACTACTCTTCCAGGCAAAGCATTCCAAACCCTAACAATTCTGAGCAAAGACATTTCTCATCTCACTCTTAGCTGTTTTGCTGACAATCTTGAAATTGTGACCCCCAGTTATTGTCAAACCAACTAGTGAATACAGAATATGCTTCTTTACCCTGTCAAAATTGTTCACTGTTTTGAATACCTCATTAAGGTTACCTCTTAATCTTCTCTGTTCCAAGCAGAATAAGCCCAAATTCTCTAACCTCACCTTGTACCCCTCATTCCTGGCTTCATTCTCACAAATCTCCTTTACACTCTCTCCAGGGCTTTAACATCCTTCCTTAAAATAAGGTGCCCATAACTGAACACAATACTCCAAATGCTTATCTGATCAGTGATTTGTAGAAGCACAGCTTCACTTCCTTGCTTTTGTACTCAATGCCACTAATTTATAAACCCATCGATCCTGAAAACTTTCTTAACAACTGTTTCGACTTGCCTGGTCACCGTTAGAGCATCATTCACATAAACCCTGAGGCCCCTCTGCTCCTGTATGTCCCTCAAAGTTGTACCATTGAGCCTGTATTGTCTCTCCATGTTTCTTCTACCAAAACACATTACCTCACATTTCTCTGCATTGAAATTCATCTGCCAAGTGTCTGCCCATTTGGCCAACTTGTCAGTGTCCCTCTGAAAGCCCTCAGCATCATCATTCCAACTCACTATTCTCCCTAGATTAGCAAGATCTGCAAATTTAGAGATTCTGCCCTCATCACTAATCTCAACACCATTTAGAAAATCTGAAAAAACAAGGGCCCAACACTGATTTCTGGGGAATACCACTTTCAGCTCATTTCCAGTCCGAGAAGTGCCCATCTATAACTACACCCTCTGTTTCCTATCTTTTAGACAACTTTTAATCTGTGCTGCCATGGACCCATCGATCCCAAACACTTCTAAATTTCTAACCAACCTGCCACGTAGCACTGTACCAAAGAAAGTCCAAATATACAACATCCACAGCATTACCCTCCACTGCCTGCGTCACCTCAAAGAACTCAAATTTCTCAGACATGAACTGCCCTTGACAAAGCCATTGACTGTGAGCATTTACTTATTTTTCTTGAAGTGTACATTTATCTTATCCCACATGACGGCCTCCATCAGTTTTCCTCCTATTGATGTCAAATTGACAGGTCTGTAGTTTCCTCAGTTAGCCTTTGTCCCTTTCTTAAACAACAGAATTACATTTGCAATCCTCCAGAGCCCTTGGACTAAACATGTGTTCAGAAAAACCTGGAAAATTTCTGTCAACAGCTCTGCAATTTGTTCCTTTAACTCTCTCAGCAATCTAGGATGGATCTCTTCCAGGTCTAGTGACTTCTCAACCTGGAGTGCTGCCAGCCTTTTTAGCACTTCTTCATTAACTATCACTATACTGCTCAGTCGCCCAACACACATTTTCAACTGGGATATTGTCACTATTTTCTATTTTGATAAAGACAGAAGCAAAGTATTCACATAGTACCCTTTGCTTCAATGAGCAGCTTACCCTGCTTGTTCGTGGGTCCCGTTTAACCAAACTTTTGGCCAATACTTCATTACGTGGCTCAGATCAAATTTGCTTAACAATGAACACTCCGAAAACACGTTGGGAGGTGGGACTGTGTGAAAAGCATTATAAAAATTAAAGTTGCTGCTATTGTCACTTGGTACTGCTCATACTAGTGTCTGTGTTTCAGGATGATCAGAAACCTCATGACAAGTTTTTCAACTGAATTTAATGCACCTCATAATTTGTAGCTAATTTAGTGTGGCTGACATATGACTCCAGTTCGACATTACATTAATACATTCTTAAACTGATCTAAAGACGAAAGATAGCTGCTGAAAGGCAAGATGATGGTTCATTAAAAATTTTTAGGGAAATAACAGAAAAGTCGCACTTAAGGGCTGGGTATAGGAAACAGCGATCTGGCTGGAAAGGCTGTGTAATGGAGACTGCACCCTGGTTGGAGTGATTCAGTAATCAATATTGCATTCTGCCTGGAGAGGGCAAGTTCTGGAGATTACATATTCGCTGGAGAGACTGCACCCTGGCTGGAAAGGCTGCGTGATGGAGACTATGGTGTACCACAAGGATCTGTTCTGGGTCCTCGTCTATTTGAGATTTTTGCAAATGCTTTGGATGAAGGAGTGGAAGAGTGGACTACTAAGTTCGCGGACGATACGAAGGTGGGTCGAGTTGTGGATAGTGCGGAGGTCTGTTCTAGGTTACAAAGGGACATTGATAGGATGCAGAGCTGGGCTGAGAAATGGCAGATGGAGTTTAACCCTGAAAAGTGCGAGGTGATCCATTTTGGAAGGACAAACTTGAAAGCAGAATACAGGGTTAACGGAAAGATTCTTGTCAGTGTGGAGGAGCAGAGGGATCTTGGGGTTCATGTCTACAGTTCCCTGAAAGTTGCCACCCAGGTGGATAGAGTTGTTAAGAAGGCGTATGGTGTGTTAGCTTTCGTTAATAGAGGGACTGAGTTCAAGAGCCGTGAAGTTATGTTCCAGCTACACAAAAGCCTGGTTCGGCCACATCTGGAGTACTGTGTCCCGTTCTGGTTGCCTCATTACAGGAAAGATGTGGAAGTGTTGGAAAAGGTGCAGAGGAGATTTACCAGGATGTTGCCTGGAATGGAGGGAATGTCTTACGAGGAAAGGTTGAGGGAGCTAGGGCTTTTCTCTTTAGAATGACGAAGGATGACAGGTGACTTGATAGAGGTGTACAAAATGATCGGAGGTATAGATAGAGTAGACAACCAGAGTCTTTTTCCTAGGGTGGAGGTAGCTATTTCGAGGGGGCATAGTTTTAAAGTGAGTGGAGGTAGATATAGGGGAGACGTCAGAAGTAGGTTCTTTACTCAAGAGTGTGGTTGGGACATGGAATGCATTGCCGGAGCGGGTAGTGGAGTCGGCCTCATTAGGGGCATTTAGGATAGGATATCGAGCACATTATTGTTTGAAGTCGGATTGTTTGAGAGTAGTAAAGTTGGTTGTTCATTACTCCCAGTACAAACAAGATTCCTTTTCAATCTCACCAGATTATGTGTTTTCTTACATACATGATATATTTTTGTTCTGGATCCTTTAAATCCCAGTGAGAGTCAGCAACTTCTAATGTGCATATCTTAACAAGCTAATTATAAAAGATCTGTCCAACTACCCTTCTCATCTCCACAGCCTTCCCCAAGGTCTTTTTGTGAGGAGCATTAAAAATTTAAAGCTGCAGTTTCTACTTAAGTTTTATTTTCAGTCTCCAGTATCAATAGTATGTGAAATATTTATCATTGCTGCACTGTAGTTATTCCTGTGTGCATTCTCCTCGCTGCCTACAAGGAATTAACAGGAGCTTGTTATCTGCTTTGTGAACAGCTGCTGATTATGTCACTACAGCAGAGCTCCTGGTGAAGATATATATATATACATTTTTCTGCTTCCCACACACATTCACACTACGATGCTCCCACAATACACAGTTTGCTGGTAACTATAAGAGATCATCATTGTTATTCCTGGCATGCACTGCTACACAACCTATAATAGACCGTTTCTTTGATGCCACACTGGCGAAGTTAGCAGGAATTCTGTGTGCTTATGCATGTAAACTGTTTATTATAGATTTCTGTACAAAAATACTGGCTGTTAATTTCCGGACATGTTCAAATAAGGAAAGCTGGAGAAAACAAATTCACAGAAGTGTTATAGTGCAGAAGGAGGCCATTCAGCCCAGCACACCTGCACTAGCTCATTAAATGAGTATCATTACCAAGTGCCAATCTCCTCCTTTGTGCCCATACCCTTGCACATTATTTGTATAAAATGATTATTTATATAAAAAACAATCATTTGCAGGTTTAAACAAATAATAAAATGTTGAACAATTTCCAGATGGACAAGTGTGTTTCAAATAATGGTGTTCAAAATCTTCTACCCCAAAGGTGAATTTTGCTATTCAGAAATTCACTCAAGTAAGCCAGTAAGACCCAAAATGACCAACAATGGAGTACTTCATAACATGGACCTTGTAATTGTCAGAAGGACCAATCTAGGGATGCAGTTATACTGTCATCACGGTGGAAGAACAGATTCCATTATAGCTTGCGAGCAGTTCTGAGATTCTGTAGCTCATTTTGGGCCCATGATATGTACACGCTGGTGATATGCGAGTGAAAAGAGATAACTGCATCATGTTGAGTAGCCAAGAGTCATTACTCCTTCCTACCCAATGGAATTCCTAAATCTGTAGTTATACTACAGTGCAGAATCTGAACCTCAGTTTTGGTTTTTTTTAAGTTAGATAGGCTTAGGAGTTTAATCTCAAACACTGTTGTGAAATAAAAGTGTCAATTGGCCAGGGGAACAAAATGGAAAATAACCAATTTGAAAAGGGAAAATCAGAGATTAATTTCCCAATCAACAAGGAAGAAGCAAAGTAACTGATAGCTCAGCACTGATATAAATGTAATATATACTTGCCAATTCCAGAAGTGTAGCAGAAAATAATTTTCCATTAAAAGAAACTGAGGAATGACTATTTATGCCTGTCTCAGTCTGAACAGCTTGGCCACAGTAATAGCCTCGTGCTGAACTCATTGTACACTTGAGATGTGATTTATAATGAATCAATACTTTCTTGATGGAAATGTCATGAAAAGTTTATGACACTTCGTAGGAACTGAGTTACACTGAGGCAGTAGAGTTTTAGTTGATGAAGAGAGAAGGAAGTAGATCTATAAAGGAGGAATGCTGGTAATATTTATGACTCTTTGCAAGTTTGGTATTTAATCTATATGAGTAGCTGCTACATTGTCAGATGCAGGGATAAATCTGAAAGTATTTCAGCCACTTGAACCACTTGTATATTACCTGCCAATGGCTGAATAAGCTTTACTATTGAAAGAAATGTCAGTTCATCATGAGGTTTGTCATCATAGGTCCCTACACTGCGCCTTGCCACAGCTAGCGAAATGCACTCTAAGGCTGTACAAGCTCTGTTGCGATGCCTGCCAACAGCAGTGGCTTCTTCAAACCAATATAGCCTTGGACCACTACAGATTGAACAACCTGCACGTCTATCTTACTCCTCTCGAATCTTGGCACTCTACACTCACAGACTCCTCTGCCAGCAAGCATTGGCAAAGAAATCGTTCAGCAAACCACAAAACTAAAACAGACCAAAATGAAACAAAAAATTGCAGATGCTGGAAATCTGAAACAAAAATAAAAACTGCTGGAGAAAATCAGAAGGTCTGGCAGCATCTGTGGAAACAAATCAAAGTTAACGTTTCTCTGAAAAGCGTGAAGATAGCCGATAGGCAGAAATGGAGCCCAAAGAGACAAAGCGATGGATGATAGTCTGCCAGGGAGAAATAAAAGCTGATAATGGGACCATAAGTAGGGAAAAATGGGTTGGCTGTGCTGAAAGCAGCCCATGCTATAACTGGGCTTGGGGTGTGAGAATGGGTAAGGGACATGAAAGAAGGTGTTCAAGCTCTAAAATTAATGAACTCAATTTTTGAGTCCTGAAGGCAGCAGGGTGCCCAAGCAGAAAATAAGATGCTGAATGCTAACAGAGTTAGACTACTAGATAAATATATTTCATGCAATTAAGACCACTACATCTTCTAGAATATTAGGGCTACCATTCATTAACTTCAGTTCATCCAGTCTGATTGGTGTTGCTGGCATCCCAGATAGAGCATGGGTAATTATACTTGAAGACAAAGCTGTCTCTAAACAGCTTTCTGCAGAACTCATATAGAGGCACCAGAGAAGGTGCAAAAGAGACGTAGTAGAACTCTGGGGTTTTAGCTAGTAGCAAAGATTGAAAAGGTTCAGGTCCTCTTCTTTAGATAATGGCAAGGGGATAACCCGATAGCGGTCTCTGAAATAATGAAAGGGTTTGATTGGGTAAGTGTAGCATAGATGTCTCCACTTCCGGTTCCCCAATAAATGCATTGGGGAATTGACAAGAAAAGAAAGTTCTCCATCGGAGAGCAGATAAGTTGTGGAATTCACAAACAAACCAGCAAATAACATCAATGTATTTAAAGGGAAACCAGATAAACACAGGAAAGAAGACAGCAGAAGTCTGATAAGTCTGATAGATTGATATAAAATGAGTCAGAGGAAGCCAGGGCGAAGCACGAACACCCATTTAGATTTGTTGGGCCAAATAGTCTGTTTCTATGCTTTACATGTGATTATATACAAAATAGTGGACTCCCTTTCCTTGATTTATATCTACAGCCATGTTATCATTTTCACACTCACTCAGCTAACCGGCAGCATGGTTGGTCAATGGTTAGCACTGCTGCCTCACAACAACAGTGACCCACGTTCAATTTCAGCCTAGGGCAACTGTCTGCATGGAGTTTGCACATTCTCCCAGTGTGTGTGTGGGTTTTCTCCTGGTGCTCTGGTTTCCTCCCACAGTCCAAAGATGTGCAAGGTGGGTGGATTGGCTGTGGGAAATTGCCATAGTTTTCAGAGATGTGTAGGCTAGCAGCCAAGGAGATTTCAGGGCTTTAGGGACAGGGCAAAGGGGTGGGTCTGGGTGGTAAGCTCTTCAGATGGTCAGTGTGGGACTTGATGGACCGAATGACTTGCTTCCACACTGCAGGGGTCTGTGAGTAAATATCAACATTAAAAAGGTAAAATGAGAAAGCCATTCTCATATACAGCTGAGATCCCACGTCTACCTGATTTCTTCTCAAGTTCAAGGAGAAACACTTCAATGGTGTAAACCCAGTTTATTAATGATCAAATATGCGGAAAAACTCAAAAATATTCTTCGATATTGTCACAGCTACAGTTTCACACAGAAAGTAATCTTTGGCTCCTTGAGTGCCCCCATATACAGTATTCATATGGTGCATTTCTGACAACCCTTAATCCTATACTTAAACAAAGTCTAGCTAATTCCTTTCAGAAACCCAGTGGGTTTCCCTGTTCTTCCCATCAAAAATGAATCAACTGTTCTTGCAGATTAAAAAAAAACTCCCACGCATTGAATTTGCTTTTGTCACCTTTAATTTAGAAGTGTGACGCTTTGTACAAAAAAATCTACACACAGCAGACTTACCGTGCCTGGCCTACATGTGACTCCTGATCCACTGATTCTTGAGTGCCCTCTGACTTGCTGAGTGAGCCACTCAGTTCAAGGGCAATTACGGACAGGCAATAAATGCTGGCCAGTCAGTGACCCCATATCCTTGAATGAATTTCTGGATTCAATACATCCAAACCCTCCATAATTTTCAATAATTTCAGCATATCTTTTCTTAGTTTGCTCTTTTTTTTTTAAAAAGAGAAAACCCAATGTACTTAATGTTTCTTCACAACTACTGTCTGGTATCAAGCACGCAATACTTCTCTGTATTCTTCAATAACTAAATCTCCTTTAACTGCCTTCCCTCCGGTAACTGAATTTTCTCTGTTATCCCAACAGGAACTAAAAATCCTTTCTGACACAGGGAGACAGAAGACACATTCAGTTCTGTAGATGGTGTCACCAGGGCCAAATATATATGATTACAGCCACCTCTGACTAGAAGTGTTGGTTATACACCCTGTGCATCCCATTTTATGTGCTGTTTCTTTTATAACAACTACCTGGCAACATTCCCCTGCTGCTTTTAGTGATTGGGCTGGTCCCTCCCCATCTTCAACATCTCTAGCATTTATAACACATAATCCATATCACACTTGTGCTAAATCTAATCATCTCACAGTTCCCTGTATTAAAAATCATGTGTTATTTCTGCATTCAGTGACTAAGCATCACAAAATTCTTTTAGATTTTAGCTCAGTGATAATAATTTGGCATTGCTCACAACTTTCAAATCTACAGTGTGCAAATCTGGATTCTCTGAACTCAATTCCATCCTCAAAATAACTTATAGAAAGCAAGCAGAAGTGGCTTTGGCAGTGAAACGCGTGATATTATTTTAGACTATTAATCCAGAGACACAGGTAATGTTCTGGGGACCAAGTTTCCAAGCCTGCCAATGGCAGATGGTGAAACTTGAATTCGATAAAAACAAAACCCACAAACGCTAAAATCTGGAATTTAGAGTCTAGTGATGACTATGAAACTGTTGTCAATTGTCAGATTAACCCATCTGGTTCACTAATGTCCTTAAAGGAAGGAAAGAGCCAGACTTACCCTGCGGCTCCAGACCCACTGATTCTTAACTGCCCTCTGACATGGCTGAGTGAGCCACTCAGTTCAAGGGCAATTAGGGACAGGCAATAAATGCCTGTCAGTGACCTCATATCTTTGAATGAATGTTTTAAAAAAGTACTTTGCTTTTAGCATTCAACAGGTAACTGGTTTCCAAACAAGCTAACTGTTCACGAACTGTTACTCACTCTCATCTGTTAATCAGCTATTTGCTAATTTATTTTATTGCCTACCTGTCCCTGAGCTTGGATTGCATGAGCAAGCCGATTACACAGGGCAGTATCAAATACTTTCTGAAATCTGGATGGATAATATCCACCGTCTCTCCTTTTTTAAAAAAATTCATTCCTGTGATGTGGTTGTCACTGGCTGCGGTATTTAACGCCCAGCCTCGGCTGCCTTCTGGTGATGAGATGCCTTCTTGAACTGCTACAATTGGTATGGTGTAGGTGGGTACACCAATTAAACCTGATACCTACATTAAAAACTTCAGTAAGTTAGTCAAACATGATGTTCCATAAAATGAACTGCAGAAATTCACTAAGGTTCCTCCAACAGCACCTTCCAAACTCTCAACCACTATCAACTATCAGCCTAAGGGCAGAAGATACATGGGAACACCACCCCCTGCAAATTCCCCTCTCAGCCACTCACCATCCTGACTTGGAAATATCTCACCTCTCCTTCAGTGTCACTAGGTCAAAATCCTGAACTCTTTCTTAGCTGCACCACAGATGATCCGAACGGAACAACAAAAGTTCAAGATGGTATCTCACCTCCAGGACAATGAGGGATGGACAATACATACTGGCCCAGCCTGCAGCATCCACATTCCATCAATGGGCTCATGTCTCTCAAAATGTTTTATTATTTTAACCCTCCCAGTTCTTCCAAACACTTTCCTAACATTAAGAGCAAGGCTTAAAGGTCTACAATTTGATGGTGCAACTTCTTTTAGAATCACATTTATCTTCTCTAATCCTGTCATGTTTACTTTGAGACTAAGTCATCTGTAAACTTCCACCAGTACTTAAAACTGTTTGAGTCAACTTCAGAAATCTGCAACAGAAAAAAAATGTCTGGAAAAACTCAGCAGGTCTGGCAGTAGCCATGGAGAGAAAGGAGAGTCAATATTTCAAGTCCAGCGAGCCTATTGAGAACTGGTTCATCAGCAATCAGTTCTGAGGACGGGTCACTGGATCCGAAATGTTAACCCTGCTTTCTTTCCACAGATGTTGCAAGACCTGCTGAGGTTTTCCAGCAATTTTTATTTTTGTTTTTGACTTCCAGTTCTTTGTTTCTTTTGTTCAAAAATCCGCTGTTGTCAATGTGGAAGCAGTACACATTTTCATCTTTCTACATTTGCAGCGGTAATGCTGCAACAAAATGACTTTAAATATCCTCCCTTTCTCCCTAAGCTCTTCTCTGTGGTCATGTTTCACATCCTTCTGTGAAGCTTCCCATTCTTCCTACTGTCTGCCTGACTAAAATTAAGATCTCTGCATGTTAGAATTGTGTGTACATACCTAATAATGACAGCACTGTTATACAGCCATGGAGTCACCAGGAAATCCCAGTGTTTCTTCAGAGACAATGGCCCTGATATTCAGATAGCTGTTGGAGGCAACTCCCCTGCATTTGGAACCTTCCAACAAAGCTCCCATGACTTAATACGTCAACCATTCTCCCCTTCGCCAGATCCTACACCCCCTTATCCAATCCCTCAGTCACTTACCTGGCAGGTTAGCATCAATGTTCCCAGTAGACATTCTTGCTGCTGCCTGGATCTCCAAGGTTCGTACAGAGGAAGCCATACACTGGCATAGCAACCAACCCACGTGAAGCTTCTCAGCAGATGCACGGCCATGCAGCTTAGACAGCACGCGGCTTGGCAACTACCCACATGGACTAAACTCCCCACTCATCCACCTGGCACCCTAATCCCCCCACAAACTTACCTCATGTAGTTTGCTGAGTGAACGTGCTTGATATTGCTAGACATTTTCTAATCAACTCGTTCAGAGATGTTATTACACATCTCCAAAGCAGGTAGGACTTGAACTCACGTTGCCTGGCACAGGAGCAGGGACACTACCACTGTACCACAACAGCCCCCACACCTACCTTACATACTTACACATGCACAGTAACAGCTGAAAATTTAATTCCAAGAATTTAACTTACTGACTGCTGCAAAAGGGCAAATACTTTCACTGATAATCTTCCTCACTACTGAATTCATGGACTTCTGGGCACATTTTAAACAGGACTTCCCTGTCCAAGAATTTCCAGTTAAAGTAGTCATCTAAAACTAATTGGGTAAGTTGTGATCAGCATCGGAAATAGGGTTTCTGACCTCAATCAAATGTCAGAGCCATTGGAATAATCACTTTAATGCCTGGATACCAAGCTTCCCTTTTCTGGAGATCAGATAAATAAGAAGAGACAAACAGTATTACAGGCTGGTGATTTTTCTTTCATTAATTTCAATGAATGGTCAAACCATTGGAAAGTTCCTTGCTCTTCAAAATAATGCAACAATACAGACAGGCGTGAGCCTTTTAACAGCAAAGTCTGATAATTGCATTATTATCACCAATCTTCAGTCATGTAAAAGTCTACTTCCTCTAGCAAAAGCATTCATTTTAAGTTAATTTATTTAAATATGGCAACAATAAAAAACCTTAAAAATGGGTGAAGAGGATATAACATAGAACAATGCTCTAAAAGGCAATAACACAATTAGTTAAAACAATCCAGGTTACATCTCTGACTGGTTAGACCAAAGAAATCATGGAAGATACACAAGGTTAAAGAAACCCAACTGCCATCCACCTATCCAATCAGGTCCAGGTGTCTCCAGTCCCAAATCATTTGATCAACTCTTACTGGTGTAGGCAATGAGGGGTGGGTAATAAATATTGCCTTTTGATATTTTCCACATGTTAAGATAAAACATTAGGTAAATTAGAGTAGTTAAATTAAATCAATTAGATAAAAGATAAATTCACTAAATTATCAACTTCCTCCAGATAAACCAAGTGGTATTCCTCACAAAGAAAGAGAGAAAACAGCCTCGAGAATTGCTTCTGTCTTGTTGTCCTTAATTTCCCAACAGCCAGTTTTAGGCAGTATCACATCCCTTCCCAATGGACACATGACTTAGGAAGATTAGAGAGCAAAACAGGAAACAGCTGAACAGTGAACACTCCTATGAACAGGAATGAATCCTCAAGCCAAACAGCAGGCACTAACACATGCTGAGTGCCCTCTTGCTATTCTGTACTCCTGTGTGACAACATTGAATTGATCAGTTACTGGGGATAAGGTTGGGGTAGTTCTCTGACCCACCGACCTCAGCTTTCTAATATTCTCCTGTCCTCAGTAGGCATGGGCGGAAATTTGACTTGCTGTCTCTTCTGAAGAGCAGCAAAGCACTGACCTGTATGCATGTGAGATAACAAGGTGTGGAGCTGGATGAACACAGCAGGCCAAGCAACATCATAGGAACAGGAAAGCTTGACGTTTTGGGCCTAGAAGGGTCTCGGCCCAAAACATCAAGTTTTCCTGCTCCTATGATGCTGCTTGGCCTGCTGTGTTCATCCAGCTCCACACCTTATTATCTCGGATTCTCCAGCATCTGCGGTACCTATTATCTCTGACCTATGCATGTGCTAGTTACTCTCAAAAACCATCTTAAAACTACTTGCTTTTTAAGTATAATCTCTACCCAGTGGATATTGTAAACTTAGTGACATTATATTACATCCCCTACTGGTGTCAAATTATGCAGAAAACATCTGCTAACTCCATATATTGTATACGAACCAAAATATATATCAAGTTCATCATTTCAGTTGCACGGCTAATAATTACGCAGATACACTCTCTCGGGGGTTTAGATGATGTCTGCTTGCCACTGACCGTAGAATATTTAATATTTAATTTGTTTTGGCATTTTAGTAGTTCTAAATTGTTCATTTTACTCCAATTAGAGAGAAACCCTATAGCGCACCCTAATCCAACATTCAGTCCCAGAGGCCAGTAGTAACTGAACTGCTTCAAAAATACAGCATCAACTGCCTCAGCCAGAAGGCCAGCAATAAAATAAGATTGCCAATATTACGATTAATTTCTCTATTAACACTTACTCCATGTAGCTAGCTCGGAGCACAACTATTTTATTAAGTTTTGAAATTGGAAACTTAAGGAAAGTAACATAACAGACAGCTCACAAACTTTTATTTCTCCTTAAACGCAAGCTTTAGAATATTCCAAAGTAACTCATACACAAAAGACTGTCTCCTGACTGTCAGAACATTGAAAAGGAGAACAAATACATTGATGTCCTAAATTCCTAGACAAAAAGCTTCCTGAACTTCCCTTATCGTGATTATTGTCTTACCACCGTGCTCCTAAGCATAAACAGCTACACTCACATTTTTTTTATGATCTTCTTCACTCTCTTAAATGAATTAGGACCAAGAGTTGCATAACTTTTAAAATATCCAAGGGATGGACAATAGATGCTGGCGTTGATAACCAGGCCCCCATCACATAATCAAAACAAAACAAAAAAAAAATTTCCTAAATTGGCATAAATTCCACCCATCTCATCCTACTCATGTCACAGAACTGGACTCTGACCATTTGAAACTTATTTTTTAATAACAAGGCGCTTAACAAGAAACAAAATACCCATAGCGCAACAAATAAATAAGCACATCCTCAGGAAATCAGAAATCTTACGCATGAGCGAAGTGTGAAACTGTAGTTTATTTGCTTTCAAAGAAAGCTGATGCTCCTACAAAATACACAAACTCATTAACTTAGTTACAGCATTGAGAAGCTACCAACTATGGTCTACCCTTGTGGCACATAATAGAACAAGGCAATGCCCACAGCAGATAGCAAGAACATTTCTTGGATTGTCAGTTCTATTCACATAAATTTGAGATTAGTCCAAGCAGTGGATCCAGTGGAATAATTGAACTAATGGTTTTCTACGTGAAAGATTTTAGCATTTTTTAAGAGTGCTTTCACCTATTTATCATTCTAAACTCTGCTTGGAAAGGCAAGATTATGTGCATCATCAGTTTCAAAAATGGATTTCCGAACTGAGTTCAATCTGTTCACATCATCAGGTCAAACAGAATCCTTGATTCAGCTCAAATTTATTGGCACTAGCTACAATGAGGAAATTTGTAAAGACAAAAAAACTGCACATGCTGGAATCCAATGTAGACAAACAGGAGGCTGGAAGAACACGGAAAGCCAAGCAGCATCTGGAGGAAAGGAGAAGTCAACGTTTCAGGTATTACCCTTCTTCAGGGCTGGATGTGGGGGCAGGGGGAGCTGCAGATAAAGAGGAGGGGGGAGGGGAGGTAATGGAGTGGTGGTGATAGGTGGACACTGATAGTAGGGACGACCTAGTTGGTCGATGGGAGGGTTGAATCCAGTTGGTAGCTGGAAGGGACGGTCAGTAAGTGGAATGGAAAGGAGGTGGTGGGGCTGGAAAGGGAGCCAGGGGATGGGTGGGAAGGTTATTTGAAATTGGAGAACTCAATGTTGAGAGCTCCAGGTTGTAAGGTGTCCAGGTGGAAGATAAGGTATTGTTCTTCAAATGTGTGTTCTGAATCGCTGCAACACTGGAGGAGGGCAAGGAGGGACATGTTTGAGGGGTAGTTTGGGGGGGGGGGGGATAGTTGAAATGAGCGATGACTGGGAGGTTAGGCTGGCCATTACAGGCCAGGCAAAGATGCTCGGCAAAACGGTCACCTAGTCTATGTTTGATTTCACTGACATACAGAAGACCACATCGGGAGCACCGGATACAATCGACTAGGTTGGGGGAGATGCAGGTGAAACTCTGTCTCACCTGGAAGGACTGTTTAGGGCCTTGGGTGGAGGTCAGGGAAGTGGTGTGTGGGCTGGTGTTGCATCTTTTACGGTTACAGGGGAAGGTACCGGGGGGTTGGACTGGTTGGTGGGGAGTGTGGCATGAACTAAAGAGTGGCGAAGGGAATGGCCCTTGCAGAAGACAGACTCAACTAACAATCACTAACTCAACATGAACCCCATTTCACATGCTCTCATTTGCATAAAATGCCCTCAATCAGAATAACTCCCGGTATGCTGGCCCATGTCTCCACAATCCCCATCAATCTACAAGAAATGCTCCTCTTAACTGCCAAAAAGACAGGCAGGTAACACATCAGCTCTCCTGCAGATGCTGCTTCATAACCAATTGGTAGAAAAATGCCTCAGGCTGGCTGGTTCCATATTTCAAAGGAATGAGTTCACCTCCATTCAGCATCCCTTCCTGAAGAATAGCAAACTTTCAGGCACATATACTGCTCTGCTTCTGCAATGCAGCATTGATCCACACAAATCAAACTCCTCTGCTCCAAATCATGACAAAGCAACAGGAACATGACTTGTAACAAAGAAATAGTCTGCTGGAAGTAAGTTGCCAGAAAAAACATCACCGAACAGGATGACAAAGAATAGCTTGAATCATCCCAATGCTTCAGGGATTGGGGACATAATTCTAAGCAAAAGCCTGTGCTTTCTTCCTGAAACAGCTGTTCGAAAAAAACATTCCTCCCACTTTGCAGCATGACTTCCACATGAGTTAGAGAATTTTAGACCCAATTAGAATATACAAAGAGAATCTAATTGACATAATTCATTAATATGATTATCCTAGCAGCATAATTATCCATTTCACTTTAATATGAATGTGAACTTCTTAAACTAAAAAGCAAAGTGAATTTTCTGATTAACTCAATTAGACCATTCAAGTCAGATCTAATTGTCAAAACTGCATTATTATATCGTCCTTTTTGGTGCAACCATTATAAACAACCAATTTTCAAAGGCAGGATTTCATTTCTTGTGATACATAGCAAAAATTCCCATTTCAAATGCATTTAATTTTAAAATGTAAATTTGACCTAATTCACATCAAGCAGCCACATTTACCCAAATATGGCATAATACTCATACCACCAGCTTTGAAACACGAGAGATTGGACTTTCACCTATAAACTGAATTTTTAAATGAACTTAGCTTGCAAGGGAAAAGTTAGGCACAGGAATCAGAATTAACTACGTGCTTTCTTTTTCATTCAATTTTGCTTATAGAAACATAGGATATAGAAGCAGAAGTAGGCATTTGGCTCTTCAAGCCTTCTCTGCAATTCATTGTGATCATGGTTGATGGTCTAACTCAGTACCCTGTTCCCTTTCTCCCCTCATACATTTTATCCTTTTAGTCCTAAGAATTATATCAACATCTTTCTTGAAAGTCTTCAAAGTTCCGGCCTCAACAGTTTCCCGTGATAGAGAATCCTACAAGCTTACCACTCCCTGGGTGAAGAAATTTCTCATCTCAATCCCTGAAAGGCCTATCCCTCATTCTTCGGCTGTGACCCCAAGTTCTGGACAGCTGGATCAACGAGACTATCTTTCCTGCATCTACCCTGTCCTGTCAGAATTTTATATATGTTTCCCAATAGACCCTTCCTCATTTTTAAGTGAAGACAGTCCTAACCAATCCAGTCTCTCCCTGTTTGTCAGTCCAGCCATCTCAGGAATCAGTCTGGTAAACCTTCTCTGTACTCCCTCAATAGCCAAAACATCCTTCCTCAGATAAGGAGACCCCAAACTGCACACGATGCTCCAGGTGTGGTTTTATCAGTGCCTTGTACATTTGCAATATGCCTACTTTCAGTAACCTGGTGCATGAGGCCACCAAGGTCTTGTTGCACCTCCCTTTCCCAATCTAACCCCATTCAGATAACAATCTGCTTTTGCTCCACAGTGGATAACCTCACATCTATCCATATGATACTGTATTTGCCCACTTACCTAACTTGTCCAAATCACACTGAAGCACCTCTTCGTCTCCTCACAGCATACCTCCCAGTTTCTGGTTCAATCCATTCCAGTACATTACTTTCAATGCCATGCGCATTAAATTGCATTTTAATCTCTTACGTGGGACCTTATCAAAAACCTTGAGGCTCCCCCTTATCAAATTTCTAGTTACATCCACAAACAATTCCAGCAGATTTGTCACACACGACTTCCCCTTCATAAATCTGCGCTGACTCTCTGTCTGATCCTGTTACTATCTTCCAAGCGCTCTGCTATTACATCTTTTGTAATGCACTCTAGCATTTTTCCCTTTACCAATGTCAAGCTAAATGGTCCATAATTTGCTATTTTCTCTCTGCCTCCCTTCTTGATTAGTGGGGTTCCATTAGCTACACTTCATTCTGTAGGAACCGTTCCAGAAGTGTACAGAACTATCGTGGAAGGTGACCACTGGCACATCTACTAGTTCACGGGCTACTTCCTAAGTACTCCAGGATGAAGATGATCAGATTCTGGGATTTATCTGCCTTTAATCCCATTAGTTTCCCCAATGTCATTTCCCTACTATTATCTTTCAATTCTTCTTCCCAATAGACCCTGTGTTTCCCCATGTTTTTGGGATGTTATTTGCTTCCTTCTTTGTGAAGACAGAACTGTAAAGTATGCATTTAATTAGTCTTCCATCTCTTTGATCCCCATTATAAATTCCCCTGTGTCACTGAAAAGGACCTATATTCATTTTCATTAACTTCTTTTCTCTTCACTTAACTATAGAAATTTTAATTTTGTTTTGAATGTTCCTTGCAAGTTTATTCTCATATTCTATTATCCCCTTCAATCAGTCTCTTTCTCCCTTTGCTGGAATCTTACCAATTCCCAATCGTCATCTCTGGGTTTTTTTGGCCAATTTGTTACGTTATAATGTTACATGGTTGCAATTTCAAATTTGGAGGCTCACAACTAATTTGCAAGTCCCACCAAGTACATTCAAACTTCCATAATTCGCACATTCAGGTAACATCATTTGCAGCACAGTGGCACAGTGATTAGCACTGCAGCCTCACAGTGCCAGGGACCCGGGTTCAATTCCAGTCTTGGGTGACTGTCTGTCTGGGTTTCCTCTGGGTGCTCCAGTTTCCTCCCACATACCAAAGATGTGCAGATTAGGTGGATTGGCCAGGCTAAATTGCCCACAGTATCCAGGGCTGAGAGAGTTAGGTGGATTAGCCATAGAAAATCCAGGGTTACAAGGATAGGGTAGGGTGGTGAGTCTGCGCGGGATGCTCTTCGGAAGGTGGGTGTGGGCTTATTGGGCCAAATGGCCTGTTTCCACACTGTAGGGATTCTATGAAAAACACAAGACCTATGAGATAGCAAGAACTGCTGATGCTGAAATCAGAGATAACACAGTGTGGAGCTGGAGGAACACGGCAGGCCAGGCAGCCTCAGAGGAGCAGGAAAGCAGACGTTTCGGGTCGGGACTCGTCACGAGACCTATGCATTGTTTTAGGAATTTGGTTTGGTTCATCACGCTTGCATCACATCCCCAAAAGTACCACCCAAACCCATTTCCCTGTCACCCTACACCCCAGGCCCCACAGCTACACAATTATTCCCTCCATATCACCATCTAATTTCCTGCCAAACTCACCCATGAATCTTCCACCTCTACAGGCCTGCAGACTTTACACTCCAGACCACAACAGCTCACTGTAAAAAAAACACATTCCTCATTTCCCCACTGGTAATGAAAGCTGGGCGAGAGTTTGCAACTGCTTCTGCTCATTATGAACCATCGTTATAGCTGTTTAGATTTGTATACAACAGACACAATCAGAGTGAAGAAAATGAAACCAGCTAATGAGCAAATAATCCTGTGAATGGATTTTGCAAGGCACTTATGCGCAAAATACCTTTCAGATTTGACTCTGAAATTTGATGTTTTCTCATTCAGCTGTCAGTTTTAATCAGTTTTGGGTGGTTTATATCTCGTTTTCATTTCCAAAATGGAAATAAATTTTAATTGGTAATCACTAGTGTGCAGAACAGAATGTAGGTCAACATTATGCAAGGTAATCAAGCTGCACAACAAAATGTGTTTTGGAATATGTTGCATAGACTGAACTGAAAAAAATCATAGACTTTATCCACAACTTCATTTTCTCTTCTGGAAAAGTGATTTCCACCAATTTTTTTGCCAATTAATTTTGAAGTATTTGGATGATGGACGTGAATGTGTGGATGGGGGAGTGAGTGATTGTGTGCTGGGTGTATGAATGAGCGTGAAAATGCGCAGTGTGTGGATGAAAATGTATGAAGAAGTAGGGAAGTGTGTGGGTGAGTGTGTGCGTGCCATTTTAGAGAGTGTGTGAGAGATTGAGAATGTGTGGCAGAGTGTGCGCGGGCGAGTGTGTGCATGGGTTTCAGAATTTGAGAGGTTGAGAATATGTTGGGGGAGTGTGTATTTAGGTAAATGTTTGTGTGCATGTCTATATTGGTTAAGAATGTATGGATGTGAGTTTGTGCATGGTGTAGAATTCTCCACCAAAATTGGCTTTTTGAAAAGATTTATTTCTTTGCCTTTCGCATGAAGTAAACCGGTGACAGGTGTTAGAAACTCCGGAGAGTCATGTTAAACGGTTAAACACTGAATGGGAGAAACTCCATGGACCAGCTAATCTTTAACTGTCTATCATTTATTGCATGTTTGTATATGCACCTTCTATTTGTATTGTGGGTTTGTACTAGTTGATGTCGAATTCTGATTGATTGATTGATTTATTCTCCTGTGTACAGAAATACAGTGAAAAGCTTTGTTTACTAGTAGTACAAGCAGATTACAGCAAGCAAAAGATGTACAGATCAAAGAGATTCAATGGCATACAGGTTATACTGTTTGAGGATAGAGTCCATTCAACAGTCTGATAATGGCCGGGAGGAAGCTGTTCCTGAACCTGCTCATGCATGTATTCAGGTTTCTGTATCTTCTGCCTGACAGAAAAGGTTGTAGGAGATCATTACTGGGGTGCGATGGGTCTTTGACGGTGTTGGCGGCCATTCCACAGCAGTGATCCGTGTAAATAGAGTCCATGGATGGAAGGTTGGCTTCTGTGATGGTCTGGGTGTGCACACCACCTTCTGTAGTTGCTTACAGTCCTGGGCACAGCAGTTGCCATACTGGGTGATTATGTACCCGGACAGTATACTGGCATGCCCCAATAGCTCCAGGCACTCCTGTTCCTTCTGTCACTGCTTCAGAAGTCAGATCAGTCTTCCTTGGAATCAACCCAAGGAAAGCGACAGGCTTGGATACTGTCCCAGGCCGAGCACTCAGATCCTGTGTGGACCAACTGGTGGAGGTATTCACCGACATCTTTAAACACTCCCTCCTACAAGCCAAAGTCTCCAACTGCTTCAAGTAAACCACCATCATTCCCGTACCCAAGAAAGCACATGCAATGTGCCTTAATGACTACCACCCAATAGCTCTGACCTCAATAATCATGAAGTGCTTTGAGAAACTGGTCATGGCCCACATCAACTCCAGTCTCCCAGCCTGCCTCAATCCCCTACAATGTGCTTACTGACGTAACAGGTCCACAGGGAATGCCATATCCCTAGCCCTGCTCTCATCCTTGGAACATGTGGACAACAAAGACACCTATGTCAGACTCCTGCTCGTTGATTACAGCTCCACCTTCAACACAGTTATTCCCTCCAGACTGATCTCAAAACTCTGTGACCTTGGTCTCGGCTCCACCCTCTGCAACTGGATCCTCAGCTTTCTGACCCACAGACCGCAATCAGTGAGGATAGGTAACTGCACCTCCTCCACAATAACACTCAACACTGGAGACCTCAAGGATGCGTTCTCAGTCCCCTACTGTACTCCCTGTACACACACAACTATATTGCAAAATTCTGAATGATCGCCATCCAGAAGTTTGCTGACGACACCACTACAGTAGGACAGATATCTAACAATGATGAATCAAAATACAGAAGAGAGATAGAGGGCTTGGTGACATGGTGCAACGAAAACAGTGTGTCTTTCAATGTTGGCAAAACTAAAGAACTGGTCATTGACTTCAGAAATAAAAGAGGAGAACAAGCCCCCATCTACATCAACGGAGCTGAGGTTGAGAGGGTGGACAGCGTCAAGTTCCTCATAGTGACGATTACTGCCCACAGTCATGAGTGATCAGGCAAATACAAAGAAGGATAAAGAACCCTGGGAATTAGATCCAGAAGAACGCAGTGAAGGTCACAATAAGCTCACAAAGACACAATGCTCATTTGGACAGCCTGTGCAGATCCAATGGGCTGAACGGCCTACTTCTGCACCATGAACGTTCTGTGATTTGGTGACAATGGAACAGGTCATTATAGTGAATTAAATTCTGAAACTCTTGGCATCCGTCAGTTCTGGGTTGATAGACTGCTCCTGGATGGGTAATCAACTTGCTTCAACACCCAGTGTCTTAACAACTGGGTCAGAATGTATTTGGAAATTTCCCAACACAGCAGCTTCAGGTTCCTTTCTAAGTAAGCTTCCAGCAGACCTGCCCTCTACTGGCTATTGCTTTTCCTTTGGGAGGAATACATTTCTATAAGTTATTTTTTTATTTGTGATAAAGCTGCAAATCGGGAATTATAAGCAAGAACAAAATGTTTAAAGAACAATATGTTTTTGGATTGAATAAGTCTGTACAGGCTAACTTATGACTGGCTGACGCTTCCACAGCTGGCATACAGGAATACTGCTGACCAGCAGGTCAACTGATGGTATTTTCCTTCCAATGGGCTCTCTCTTCCATCATCTGGTCAGCTCCTTTGTCCTCTGCTTTTTCGATGGCTTGTCATACTGTTCGTCTCCAGATGTCTGGTCAGCAGCAATTCTGATTCGGGTTATCTCGAGGTCTCATTTGCAGACATAGAGATGTGGGTGATCTGATGTTCTTGTGCCAATAGCAAACTCGCCATAAAGTGAGCCATTGGGAAATGCCATTGTCTTCTGTTCAACTCACACAATCCACCCATAAAAACTAGTCCTCATGAAGTCCTCAGCATCATTAAACCACTACTTGACAATCTATTTGGTCTGGTTGAATTACAATTGGATAAATCATTCAGTAATGCTGCAGCCAATACTTGAGCAAATGCTCAATGAGATTAAAGATTATTAAGATTAATGCAAGAAAGTTTGCAAATTTATACCATGTAAAACCCGCGTAGCAATGTTCTTTGAACATTTTGTCCTTGCTTATAATTGCCTATCACAAATCAAAAACATATTAATGATATCCACCCATCTGAAGGTACTGCAAAAATCAACCAGGGTTGGATGTGCTGCAAGCTTACCTGGAAAGGAACCCAAAGCTCCATACTTACAGATATATTCTATCCCTAATTGATAAAATTCCCTAGTCTCTACTGAGAATGACAAGGGCAACAGTTGCATGGGAACATTACCACCTGCAAAATTGCCCCCCAGACCACACACAATCCTGACTTAAACCATATATCACTGTTCCTTCACCATTGCTGGGACCAAAACCTGCAAATCCCTAACAGCATTTTAAGCGTTCCTGCATTATAAAGACTGTAGTGATTGAAAATTTTGTCGTGAAAGGCAATTAGTGACGGGAAATAAATGCTGGCATTGCCGGTGATGCTTGTATCTCAGTAAGAAAAGTATTTTTTTCAA
The DNA here is from genome assembly GCA_024137785.1 of Ginglymostoma cirratum. NCBI lineage: Eukaryota > Metazoa > Chordata > Chondrichthyes > Orectolobiformes > Ginglymostomatidae > Ginglymostoma > Ginglymostoma cirratum. The sequence continues at coordinate 26,468,361 of JAHRHZ010000071.1, read as the reverse complement.
TCCTAGTGGCTGGATTTACTGCCCAAGTTTTGGATTGGTCCTGGTGCATTTTTGCAAAATGGTCCCCATTCCCGGCCCCACCTTTGCAAACCCTTTTTAACAAATATATCAGTAATTTGGCAATAATTCTTACAATGAATTTAGCAGAACTCAACCTCCAAGAGTAAGAATGTGTGAAGGTTGCAAGGTTGGGCCACAGCATGAATGATTCAATGCAATTTTCACGATCAATTGAGTACAGCCAAGGTGCCAGACTGTGCTGATTCATGTCCAAGCAGCCATCTTCTGCTGTTGCCCTGGTAATGACAATGATAAAACTCATTTGTTCTTTCTTGACTGAGCTTGAGAGCGGCAGTAATGGAGTCGCCAAAAAGGCTTCTGGATTACTGCACTGAAAAATTGAGCTGTCATAGTAGCAAGTGCAACAGACGACCAGAAGAGATAACAGCAGCACTCTGACTTGCCCATTAAAAGCAACGGAGTCAAAAATGAACATCTAAAAGTGAAGAAAATTTCAACATAAAAACAGAGGCAAGAATGGCTTTCTAACAAAACCCAAAATCAGATAACTTCTTCCTCCTTTACTTTAGTACTTTATTATCATCCTGTCCTCTCTATTGGGAATGTCCAGGTGTGGTATGACAGCCAGTTGGGACTTGAAGCTAGGCCTTCCGACTCAGACATAGGGACACTACCACTGTGCAATGAGCCCCAAAATGCTTTTAATTAACCTGAACAGCTGCATCTCAAGGAGAACATGAAACCAGATCTTCCGGGCACAAAGGTAGTGACACTACCATTAAGTGCCACATTGGTAGCTTGGTTCAATCCCAGATGTTTATTGGGAGTGGGGGGGAAGAGAGTAAAGAACAATTTATAGCAGTCTCTGAATTATGGTTTAAGACAATATGGGTATATTTTAAATCGTAGACCATTGAACCAGCAAAACCATACCTAAAACCTATTAAACCTAATTTTATTAGTTTTTAGTATCTTGTATCATGATAATGGCTTCTCTATGTTACATATAATTTTAGCTTGGTAAATTCAAAGCTTAATTACTCATTGAAATGGGGGGAAAAATACTTTTTGTTTCACACTGAGGGATCAGACAAAAGTACAAAACAGCGACAAAGTATAACAAACAACATTGCGCTAAAGAGCAGCTACCTACAATGCTACACCACTGATGACAAGGAAAAACATCCCAAAGTACATGACAAAGGGACAATGCCAAAGCTGAAGTATAAGAGCTGGAGACTGTGAGCAAATTAGCTATGATAAAGGGCCTGAATTTGAAGAGGTTTGAAAGCAGCAAAACTGAAAAGGCTCCAGGAGAAGATTCTGCCACCAATTGTGTAAAAGTGCTTAATGCCAGCCATAAGCTGGGACATAAGACTACATCGAAGAGATTGCAGAGGTCAGGTGCAGCTAAGATTTCGAGGTTACTTACAAGTGAGAACTTTGAGCTGAATGTTTTTGGAGGACAGGTGTCGGTGAGGGCAGAGGAAAATAGACAGGCTATAAGAATGCCATCAACTGTTTGTTTTCCCTTCATTGTTGGGGGAAATGGATGCACACTTTGGAAAAAGAACCTGCTGACAGAACAATATGCCTTTGAGGATTGAGACTACAATAATATTTGGGATGAGCAAGGAAAAAGACATGTAAATGAATTGGCATTAAAAGGATAGACACAAGAGGGAAATAGGAACATCTATTAAATAGAAAACAGAAAGATAAAGGAAAGCTATTTGAGAAATGACAAATGTATCTTTGTACTGCAGGGGAAGGAAGCTGCCGTGGCACAATATAGCAGCAATCTCAACACAGAAATAAATCTTCAGAAATTAATTGTTCCCAGACTGCTTGTGAGATTTGAAACGCTCAGACAGTTTAGAAGCTTGGATATAACATCTGGGAAAAAAGGCTAAACCACATTACAGAACTGTAGCACAGTATTGCAAATAGTGGTGTGAAGTTTGGAACTGTTTTACAACTGTTATAAAATTACAACGTAACTGTAAGACATCATACTATGCGCCGCTTTCAACATACTACATCAACATCTCTAATCAATCTTTTTCGCTGCATATTTCAGAGGCCCAAGTGCTGACCCACAATGGAATCAATTTTGACCTAATAAGAGTCTCTGGGAAGGAAGAGGTCATTTAGCCAAGAATGGTACATTGCAGAGAAGATACAAAGCCAAGTTGGAAATAATAAATGGTCAATTCATAATATTAAGTCCAATTTAACATAAAATGATTATTTTGTGCAGTTGAAATGAAGATGAGTTCCACTGAGAGATACAAGGTTCTTTCGCTTTGAAAATGAAAGGGCACAAATTTCTGGGGCCCAATGAAGTTGGACGTCCATTCAGGACCATCAATTTGGAATGGAAATGTTAGGCTGGAATTTTTTCCCACTTGCTGTAGCTTTAAAATTCTTACAATGGCACATATGGATGAATCTTCCACTCTTGACCCTGCCACAGCCTGTATTTGGGGGCTGCCCTGAGAATTTAGGTCTTTATGTTCTCCGCTGGCCTTGCGATGCTCATGGATAAGGTACATTTTACAATAATCATTATCTAATTCTAGATTTTTATAAAAGCAATGCAATGAAGTGCTTATAAGCTTACAATGAACTGTGTTGCACTGTGTTCTATCCCTGAAACCTGTCTCATGGTATCCAGTATGAAGGACAACGTGAGTATGGACCAAATTAGAAACGTGGACATTAAAATGTGGACATAAATGTGATTCTGTCATTTCCTGCATATCTGTACAGAGCTGTTTCAGAGATAGTAGGAATTGCAGATGCTGGAGATTTTCTGAAGAAGGGTCTAGACCCGAAACATCAGCTTTCTTGTTCCTCTGATGCTGCTTGGCCTGCTGTATTCATCCAGCTCTACAACTTGTACAGAACTGTGTTCATTTAAGATGATCTTAACCATATAACTCCTTGACACAGCATCAAGAAAAAGAATGAAAGTACTTTCCTGCTTGAAAGAAAGGAATTGGAATATCTATGTAATTGCAATGAATTTGCATGTGCAAAGAAATAATGAACTGTGCACAATGTATTGCATTAAATAACTTGGATTATATTAAACTTTAAAAGAAAAGGGATATTTCACATTTAATTTCAGCATGGTTCCAATTATAGGAGATTGATAGAAAGTGTTCATAAATATATCTCTTTATTCAATACCCTTCAAGTGAAGAAAGGATGAACACTGTACCTTATCTGTAGAGCTTATGGCTTCAGCTTGTTCCTGCATTGGTGATATTACTGGGGAGCCATCATCATTCTGAAAAACAAATTGATACAGAAATCTAAGTCAAGTGATTTCCGAACAGAAAGATAAGAGGAAACTCGACCTATGACTCTGCAAATGTTACACTATCTGGCTTGAAATGCATTGACAGGGAGATCTGGATTTCAATTTCCAGTCCATGCTCATTCTGTCAGGGCAGAAACAGGCAGTAAAAACAGCTGGCAGGGACATCATTCCAAGTTCCGGAGGCCTGACGACGGTTTGCACGCACTAACACAGCATTTAGGGCAGACTGCACTTGGATTTGCTGACCACACTAAACAACAGTCAGTTAACCCTTGCAAAGGAGCAACATTCACTTCAGCGAGATAATAGCAGGGAATGAAACTTTCACACATCAAAGGAGTGAATCTCTTCAAGCTCATCTTGGGGAAAAAAAGACAAAAATATCCTTAAGTACTCATGAACATTTAGAGGTGGCTAGGACAGTAGATCAGTAGCGTTCCTCTCATGCTGGTCTCAAATGTAATTATCAATACATTCCTTTATTAATCATAATAATTAAGTTGAATATTAGCAATTACATTATTGGAGTGTCAAGTTCACAGGCCATTCTTGTTTTTAAATTAATGCATATAGCTTGCATACAACTTTTTGCTGATCACACCCAAACTAAAAGGTTGGGTCTGCCCTCAAAAGTTTGGGTGAAAATTCATTGTCTGTGACCCCATTCCTTCTTTAAAGATTTTGGCCAGAGGAGGAGTTGCACTGGGGATGGAAGACCGAAGGTAAATTCATATTGTCAGATTATTGTAATTCTAATATCAGGTCATGACCAAAAAACTGCTCAAAAATAATTACATTTCCTACGCCAGAACATCTTCACGTAAAACAGGAGGATAATGTATCTGAACTACAGGCTTTTAAACCAAATTGCTGACTTGTTCCTCTTTCCTCATTTCAGTTCATTTTCATTGACTCAGAATCTGCCCTTTAACAGGTAGTTTATTTGCTTCCATCTCTGGGATTCTAAACAACAAAATGCTTTGACTTTCAAACCTTGCTTTTGATGAAGTTACATTTCTAACAATTCATTAGTGGGATATGGGTGTCACTGGCTGGGCCAGCACTTGTTCTCCATCCCTGATTGTCTTCAAGAAGATGGTGGTGACCTGCGTGAGGCTGGAATGTAAAACAATGTTGTGAGCAAAGAGAACCATATAATTTGCGTCTCTAAAACTGGGAAATCAGGACACCCTTGCATTTTCTTACATATCTGGGAACTACTTTAAAGTAATAACTGTTGTCAAAACATCTTGCTCCAGAGAAAGCCATAGTCACTGATGCTAAGCTGCAAGTTACTAAAATGGCACTAAATGCACAGGGTCACAAAGTGGTTAGCACTATAGCCTTACAACGCCAGGGACCTGGGTTTGATTCCAGCCTTGGGGTGACTGTCTGTGTGGAGTTTATACATTTCTCCTGGTGTCAGCGCACGTTTGCCCCAGGTGCTCCAGTTTCATCCCGCAGTCCAATGATGTACAGGTTAGGGTGGATTGGCCATGATAAAAACTTTTCCAGTGTCCAGAGATATGCATCTTGGTTGTTAGCCATGATTTTAAAAACTCCATGTGAGATGCTCTTTGACGGGTCAGTGCAGATCAATGGGCCGAATGACCTCTTTCCGCACTAGGGGTTCTAGGATCATCCTGTCAGCTGCAGAATTTTCTTACTACTTCAATTCCACACCCTTTTAGCTATTATTGTTTGTAATTTGCTTAGTTCACATAATAAAGGACCCAATTAAAATAGGACAGAGAAGGTTAGCTTCTTAAAAATCCTTCCTCGAATTGCTTTCCCAGAGTTTGCTTTCCCTGAGTCTACTGCCATTGGGAGTGAACTTACTATACAGAGATAACAAGGTGTGGAGCTGGATGAACACAGCAGGCCAAGCAGCATCATAGGAGCAGGAAAGCTTGACGTTTCGGGCCTAGACCCTTCATCAGAAATCACAGAAATTACTATACAGAGAGTTACATTGTAGGGTTCAAAACATCCTGAAATTACATTTGAGGACTCACTTGATTTTAAAAGTTGCATACAAGTTTTAGCTTGAATCACAGAATTACTCCACCACGGGAGGCCATTGAGCTGGCTTCTGGAGAATGAGCAACGAATCTAGTGCCATTCTTCCTCCGTGACCCTGTACATTCTTCCTTTTCGGATAATAATCTAACGCACTCTTGAAAGCCTCAACTGAACCTGCCTCCACCACACCCAGGCACTGCATTCCAGATCCTAAATACACCCAATAAAAGTTCCTGTTCATGTCACTCCTTCTTTGGGCAGTCTGTGCCATCTCATTCTCAACCCTTCCACAACATGGAACCCTTTCTCCTAATCCACTCTGTCCAGACACCTCTCATCCTTCTTCGCGCCAATGAGAAAAGCCCTAGCTCCCTCAACCTTTCCTCATAAGACCTGCCCTCCAGTCCAGGCAGCATCCTGGTAAATCTCCTCTGCACCCTCTCTAAAGCTTCCATATCCTTCCGAAAATGAGGTGACTAGAACTGAACACAATATTCCAAGTGTGGTCTAACCAGGGTTTTATAGAGCTGCAGCATAACCTTGCGGCTCTTAAACTCAATTCCCCTGCCAATGAAAGCCAACACAGCATATGCCTCCTTAACAACCCTATCAAGCTGGGGGGCAACTTTGAGGGATCTATGGACATGGACTCCAAGATCTCTCTGTTGCTTCACTATTATTAAAGGACTAAAACTGAAGTTTAAACATCTTAGAACAATAAGTCAAAATTATGAGGTAAATAACAAATGCCCTCTCCAACATCATGATGGGGATGTCATCTCTACAAGGACTGCAGCATTTCAATGGAGCAGCTTTCAGACAACTAGGGATGAGCTGTAAACAACTCTATCTTTCTTATTCATGACGCTAAACAGAAGTCATTATTTAACTCAAGACCACCCTGTAGAAAGATTTTAATTTCATGTTTCAAAGAGATGATCCAAATCCATTCACTTAAGCATTTGCAAAGGTTTTAATCTTGACTCAAACAGTAGGGAGAATAAGCACCCACACACTACTTTGGAATAGTTAGAGAGTGATTGTAAAAATCAGAAGTCAGTTTGTGGTAGTTTCAGTTCCAAAATTTAAAATGCCTTCTTCCAGTCAGATCAAAGGCTTTGAATGCATTAAGAAAACTAGCTGACACAAAATTAGAAATTGCTGGAAAAGCTTAGGTGTGTGGCAGCATCTGCGGAGAGAAATCAGAGGTAACATTTTGGGTCTGATAACCCTGCCTCAGAACTGAAGGGTCACCCGCCCCCGAAATATTAACTCTGATTTCTCTCCACAGATGCTGCCAGACCTGCTAAGGTTTTCCAGCAATTTCTGGTTTTGTTACTGACTTACAGCATCTGCAATTCTTTCAGTTTTTATTTAAAAAAAACCAGCTGGTTTTGGCACTGAATTTGCTGTTTGATTCTATCCATTTGCGTCATGCCTCTCACTTTTGTAAAAAGCTAGATTAGATAACTTTCTATTTTTCCTGGAGAAAGGAAGATTAACACCAAGTTTACCTCCTGCCAAAGTCAGACTAATTTCCATCCATTTATTGTGTACTTACATTTCATGGCTTATGCATCTACAACGGTTCCTGGTTTCTCAACACTTCCAATTCAAAATTCTCATCCACTTGGCCTTGACCTGTCCTCTCACTTCTTTCAACCTACCTTTTCCACCCTATTCTCTGAAACTTTCACTTCATCTCCTTCACCTCACTTCCATTTCTCCTTTTAAAATCTCCCTCTTTAGCTTGACATCCATTTTCTGTTAGACAGCACCACTGTTAAGCACTGTTTCTGGATATTTAAGATGCAATAATGATGTAATTAAAACTCAAACAGCTATAATGCTAATAAGATTATCAAATAAATATTTTCTTTATATATAATTTGTCATGACAAGTGAACTTAGAAGAAGTCCAAGATGCTTAAATGACCTTCATAGCATGATCCAACTCAAATACTCGACGTATACTTCTACACTTACAGAAATATTCACAGTATTAAGGTTTGGTGAGTCATCTATTTTCTTTCCCACTTGTCTGAATTCTTTTGCTTCAAATCTCCCACCATCCACTGACTAACCTTCATGAGCTCAATATAGTTTCATTCCTGGAATAAGGTTATGACCCATTAATTTATAAGTGGTCTGTTATGATTTCATTAACTCAAGTTGAAGTTCTGAAGTGAAGCTTCTTAATGATGTTGAAGCATATCTAAACACAATTTCTATGATGCATCCTTTCAAACAATTTACTTCTTTCCTTTTTACATTACAAGTGAGGGGCTGTCAGTCAGATCGGAAGTCTGCATTCTCTGTCACTCAACAGCGTGGAATCTCATATCTACAGAGGAAACATGTTTCTACAGCAGCTTCAGACAGTGATGAGTTACATTCCCTTTGATTGGGATGCCAAATAGATGCAAGCTCCAGTACATTGTATTATACAAGTTGAATCACAGCCATGTCATAGAAACTAAATTGAGTGATTGTTGATTGATGATGCCAGTAACAGTTTATTTTTTATAAATTGATTCTTTCGCTGTATTTTCCTTATACAACAGATTGATTGAACTTACCACTTCTTCTTCTCAACGCTGAGGCAACATGATGATTTCATTCTGTGACTAACTTTTCTGAGCATAGAGGAACTATGGCCCAAGATGCCTCATACAAAACAAAACATCACATTGAACTAAATAATAAAGCTATTAGGTCAGATAATCAAAACTTTAGTCAAAGCAGTAGGTTAGGCCTACTGTTCCTTCCTTTAATGTTGACCGATCTGCTGTAAGTCCTGCATTTGTTCTCCAGCTATTCTCCAAAGTAATTTTTTATTTCGTTATTCATTCACGGAATGAGGGACATCGTTGGCTAGGCAGCATTTACTGCCCATCCCTAGCTGCCCAGAGTGCAGTTCAGAGTCTGGAGCTACATGTAGGCCAGACCAGGTAAGGATGGCCGTTACCTTCCCTAAAGGACATTAGTGAAGCAGATGGGTTTTTCCGACAATCGACACTGGATTCACGGTCATCGTTAGATTCTTAATTCCAGATACTTATTGAATTCAAATTCCACCATCTTCCGTGGCAGGACTCGAACCCGGGTCCCCAGAATGTTATCTGGGTCTGTGGACCCAGCAGACAGTCCAGCAATTATACCATTAGGCCATCACCTCCCCCAAATTGCTTACGGACAAAAAAGTGTTTGTCTTTCTCTTGTTATTTTTCTGTGCTTCTGCTATCAATTATATCTGCCTCTTTCTCCTTCAATATACTCACTCATGAACACTTTCCTTTCATGTTCTTAATGTCCCTCAACATTTCTCCCACTATCAGCCTTGTACTTGTCACTTCTCTTCCCCATTGTCTCACAAATCTCTTTTGTGGTATTGAAATTTCTGGTACATTTGATCTCTCTTCCTACTGTAGTTAATGGGGGACTAGCATTCACACAGCCATCAGAATAAACTGCAAAGAATATAATTTAGAATATGCTGAAGCTCACCCAGTTAAAAAGAATGTGAAAAAGACAGCAGATTCTGAGCTACCTTTCATGAGTTTCGGATTAAAGCACATTATAAATACCTGCAAAAATACCCAGTATGTGAGTATGTATTTAAAAGCGTTATATAAAAGCCAAAATGGTTAACATTTTACTAACAGCCATATTATTGCGTCAATATTAAAGGTAAAGAGAAAGTTATCAGAGCCAGACTGGACTATCAGAAATGTACAGATAAGGTGATTTGGTCATGCTAAATTGCCCTGTAGTGTCTAGAGATGTGCAGGCTAAGTAGATTAGTGATCATTAATGCAGCGTTATAGGGAATAGGGTGAGATGCTGTTCATAGGTGGGTGCAGATTCGATCGGCTGAATGGCCTCTATCTGTATTGTAGTGATTCTAGAATTCTATAAGCAGTAGGTCAAATGAAGCACTGCTGGCAGTCTGAAACCAGGCTATCTGTTGTGCCAATGCAGCACAGGAATTACACCGTTTCAAAAAAAATGTTAATAGGACATGGGCATTGCTGGCTAGGTCAGCATTTACTGTCCATGGGGAAGTTAAGAATCAACCACATTGCTGTGGATCTGGAGTCACATGTATGCCAGACCACATTCAGATGACAAATTTCTTTCCCTAAAGGACAGTAATGAACCAGATGGGTTTTTCTTTTGTTAACAACAATCGACTGTGGTTGAATAGTTGCCGTTAGGCTAGCTTTTAATTCTAGATTAAAAGGAGCTATAGCAAGAGCAAAAAGATCTGATGGTAGAACAGGGAAGGAAAGAAATTGCATGCACTGAATTGATTTTATAAATCAGTTCCATTAATACTGTGCATACACACAGCAAGTCATAATTTTATATGTGTATAAATAGACTCTAGCCAGCAGCAAGATTGAATAAATAGTCTCTCTCTTATTGACTGCAACTCTTCATTACTTAGTCAATCATAAATTACCCCAGTTGCTCATGAAAATAATTATCATACCTCACGATTAGCTATAACTATACCCTCCGTTACAAATTACTGCTGATTCATCAGATATCTCATTTGAAGAACAAGCTCTGATCACATTATTCTGCAATCTGTACACTCAATAATCTCAAAAAAGTCAGAAAGTAAAAGTGAGGGACAAAAAATGTTATATGACAGAACCAAGTGAGAAAAAAATTTGAATTCTGCGCATCTCTTGATTATGAGGACAGAAATATTCCAGCACCTTAGGCACTGTTTGCATCAGCTGTTAATCAGAGTTGAAAAATACAATGCTGAAAGATAACAGAAAATATTTGAGAGGCACAATTGGTACAGAGATTGATAAAATTGTTGAGGATTTGTGAATGGTGCTGAACATTTTGTGTAGTTCCATTATTAGATTTAGAAATGATCGTTAATGTTCCAAATGTAAAACTTCTGCGAACTTATTTTTAAAAGGTCAAAATGTGATACAATATAAAGATAATGAGGGATCTTTTGTGCATTTTCATGATAGTTTGGGTAAATAAAACACTGACAAGAGGTGTACACAGCTTAGTGATGACCACTTGGAATTGATGCACTCACATGAAAATGACCAAATAGTCTCCCTTGTTACCACATGGGTTCAATTCCCACATCAGCTGAAGTTACCATGAAGGTCCTAACTTCTCAACCTCTCCCCTTGCCTGAAGTGTGGTGACCCTCACGTTAAACCATCACCAGTCACCTCTCTCTAACGAGAGTCCACTGGTACACTAGGATTATGGCACCTTTTCCTTTTACCTTTTATTAAATGGCAATAAAGGGAGGAAGGCAAACCAGTGAGTTTCATTTATAAAATTCTATTAGACTGTCTTTTTCAGGACAGACCCTTAAGTCAAGCTCATCTGATTACAAAGTAAATTTTCGGTTATTGCATTGAACAAGATGAAAGTAAGTGACAGCCATTTTCGGTAGAATTTTCATTTTGTTTCGTTTAATGTGACAGTGAGGTGTTGTGGAAGATGCTATAGAACTAGTCCGTAGGGGCTGAATGTTTATGATATACGACTGACCACAAACAAAAGAATAAGGAGAAATAGTTCATATGCTAACACCATTCACAAAGAAATTAGGTGCAATTGTACAACTGCCTTGAAGTTTACTGACTCTTAGATGCTAACATGGTTCCCAGTTTATTACACTCTGTTGCTGATTTAAATTTCTCACTCGTTTATGGCACACGCCTAATTATCTAGGAGAAGGTGGTGCTGAGCTGCCTTTGTGAACTTGAAGTTTAGGGACACCCACAATGCTGTTAGGGAGCAAGTCACAGGATTCTGACTCAGGAAAGGAATGGTGATATTGTCCCAAATCAGGACAGGGAGTGTCTTAGTTAGGAATTTTTAGGTAATAGTGCTCTCACATACCTGTTGCCTTTGTCCGTTTAGGTAATAGAGGTTCTAAGATTGGAAGATCATGTCTAAGGAGACTTGGTAAGTTGTTGCAATGCATCTTGTGGATGGTACAAACTGCTGCCATTGTACATTGGTTGGTAGGGCACAAATGTTAAAGGTGCTACATGGTGTGCTAAGCAAAACAGACTGCTACATGCTGGAAAGTGTCAATATTCTTGAGTGTTGTTGGAGGTGCACCCACCCAGACAAGTGGAGAATATTCCATCTCATTCATGACTTGTGTCTTGTAGATAGCATAACAGACTTTGGAGGAGTCAGGAGATGAATATATTCGTGACAGAATTCCTAGCCTTTGACCTGTCCCTGCGGCCACAGTATTCCAACGGTTTGAGGCAGCAGCTCACCACCACCTCAAGGGCAACTAGGGATGGGAAGTAACTGCTGGCCTCACCTGTGAAGCCCTCTCCCATGAACATACTTTTCAAAATGATTATTACAATTTGTATTCTGGTCAATGGTAGTCCCCTGGATCTTGATAGTGAGGAATTCAGTAATGGCAATGTTATTGAATGTCATGGGGGTGGGAGGATTGTCAGGCTCTTTCTTGTTGGAGATGGTCATTGCCTGGCACTTATCAGTCCAAGCCTCAATGTGGTCCATGTCTTGCCGCATTTGAACACTGACTGTTCCAGTATCTGGGGAGTCACAAACAATGGTGAACTATGCATAAACATCAGTGAACGTCCCCACTTTGGAGCTTACGATGTAGGGAAGGTCACTGATGAAACAGTTGAAGATGGTTGGGTGTCAGACAAGACCCTGAGGAACTCCTGCAGAGATGTCCTGGAACTGACATGTCAAACTTCCACAACCATCTTCCTATGTGTCAGTTATGAATACATTCCAGTTTTACTGGGGCTCTTTGATGTCAATGAAATGCTGCTTTAATGTCTCACTTCTCCTCGAGAGTTAGCTACTGCTATCATGTTTCTTTTGGCTCACAAATTAATATCCATATTGCTCCAATTTTTTTATGCATAGACAAAACTGAAATGGGATAACGATCAGATAATTTGTTGTTTTCATCATGATCGAATGACAAGTAACGGCCACGATTTTGGGCGTAACTCCCCTGCGCTTTCTGCGAAATATAGCCATGAAATCCACTTCCATCCATCCCGAAGGCAGATGAGTCATCACTTTAACATCCTTTACGAAGAACATCACACCCAATAGTGCAGCACTCCCTCAGTACCGCGCTGAAGTGTCAGCCTTAATTTCTGAGCTCAAGCCCTGGAGCAAGACTGTTTTAAGGGGGTCCATTAGCTCAGTTGGCTAGATGCTGTTTTGTGATACAGAATAATGCCAACAGCATGGATTCAACTCCCACACTGGCTGAGGCTACCATGGAGCACTCTCCTTCTCAATCTCTCCCCTCGCCTGAGACATGGTGACACTCATGTTAAACCACCATCAGTCATCTCTCTCGCTCTCTAATGAGAATGTAGCCCTATGGTCTTCTGGGACTATGGTGATTTTACCTTTACCAATACTGTTTGCCAACAATTTCTGTGCTTACCCCTGCATAAATAGAATAACAATGCCCACCTATATGCCCAAATGCCCCAATCTTCTCTCCTTTCTTCACAGGTGCAAGAAGCAAATGATAAGATGGTGCAGGAATAGTAAAAGGCCGACCTAGAAATGGAGGGCATTTGTCGTCAGCACTGAACTGAACAACCGAGTAAACATTTGGGCCAGGGCCAGCTGCACAGTGACCAGTTTGATGTTGCTTATGGCTAGTGAATAATGGGGGTTCAAGCACAGACAGTTAGCTGAACAACAAACTGATTAGTCAGTCATTTGTACAGGTGAGAAATGAGGAAGGTAGCCTGCACAGGGTATGCTTTACGTGAACAGATTGCAAAGTGATCCTTTCACTCATTTGACTTTTTGTCATTTATACATCATAGTCACAGATCAGCATTCATCATTAACCAGCAAATAGGCAAACTGTGTAGTGTCTACTGGCAAATCAATCTTGTCAAAATTAGACGACAAATGCATTTCACAGAAAGGCAATGTGAAAGCATGGCCTGTGTTGTAAACAGCAGGTCCTGCAATCACAAATATGGTGCAAATAGTTTGAATTACATTAATAAATTGAGTTGATTAAAAAGGCAAAGCTCACGTTCTGCTCAGAACACCTATTTCATTACAAGGAAACAACCGATTAAGGAATGCCTATATCAAAACACGATCCTTCAACGTTTGGATATTTATGCCTGCAAGCAAATCTATCCTTCTTAAAATAAGCTGACCTTTCCTGCTTTCTGGATGCAATAAAAGCTTTTTGTGGATCATGGAGCCCTGTACAAACTTAAGTCAAATACAAGAACCATCAAATCTAAACCACATATTCCAACTCATTAATTTTGGAAGATATCTATTTTAAAAGTGTTCCTTCAAGTTATCCTCTCTATGGATCCTAGTTAATTTTAACACACTATGAGGAACTCCATCCGACAACATATGAATCATAGTGATCCATTGCAGAAAGCCTTTCTCTTAATGAACACACTCTGATAAAATAATATGCTGGACATTACAAATATATAAAAGTTTTCAAAAGGAATAAGGCAGACAGCAACTGGCTAAATTCATAGGCCCCCCAGAGACCAAGTTTGAAAAAAAGACTTAATGAACTAAGTATCTTACATTATATGCACTTTCTGTCTACTAAATCTTATTTATTATCATCACACTTTTATATCGAATACCCGTTATCCATTTCTGCATTTATAATGGAAACTGTCAACTGAAACTCATCAAGTATGGTTATAAGTTTGCAGATGATACCAAAATTGGAGGTCTAGTGGACAGTGAAGAAGGTTACATCAGAGTACAACAGGACCTTGAAACAGATGGGCCAATTGGCCAAGGATTGGCAGAAGGAATTTAATTTAGACAATTGTGAAGTGCTGCATTTTGGAAAGGCAAATCAGGGCAGGACTTCATACACTTAAGATCCTGGGGAGTGTTGCTGAAGAAAGAGACCTTGGAGTGTAGGTTCATAGTTTATTGAAAGTTGAGTCACAGGTAGACAGAATAGTGAAGAAGCTGTTTGGTATGCTTGCCTTTACTGGTCAGTGCATTGAGTATAGGAGTTGGGAGGTCACGTTGCAGCTGTACAGGACATTGGTTAGGCCATTTTTGGAGTAATGCATGCAATTATGGTATAAGATAACAAGGCGTAGAGCTGGATGAACACAGCAGGCCAAGCAACATCAGAGGAGCAAGAAGGCTGATGTTTCGGGCCTAGACCCTTCTTCAGAAATCTGGTCTCCCTGCTATAGGAAGCACGTTGTGAAACTTGCAAGGGTTCAGAAAAGATTTACAAGGACGTTGCCACAGTTGGAGGGTTTGAGCTATAGGGAGAGGCTGTATCGGCTGGGGCCATTTTCCCTGGAGCATCGGAGGGTGAGGAGTGACCTTGTAGAAGTATATAGAATCATGAGGGGCATGGAGAAGTAGACTAGCCAAGGTCTTTTCCTCGGGTTGGGGGAACCCAAAACTAAAGGGCACAGGTTTAGGGTGAGAGGGGAAAGATTTAAAGGGACCTAAGGGGCAACTTTTCATACAGAAGGTAATGCCTGTATGGACTGAGCTGCCAGAGGAAGTCGTAGAGACTGGTACAATTACAACACTTAAAAGGCATCTAGATAGGTATAAGAATAGAAAGGGTTTAAGATATGGGCCAAATGCTGGAAAATGGGACTAGATTTATTTAGGATATCTGGTCAGCATGGACAAGTTGGGCCGAAGGGTCTGTTTCCACGTTGTATGGCTGTAGGGCTCTATGAGGTTGTGACTCCAGCCTCCTGGAGTTCCTCAATGTCAAAATCCTACAAATTAAACAGCACAGAAATTCCTGCACTTCTACCAATTTTACCGGTTTCTTTTGTAAATTGCTGTAAAGTTTGCCCATTAACCAAAAGTAATAGGATACATCAAACTTTCACAAGAAGCCTTTAAATTGGGACGAAATTACAGCTGATTGAATTGGTCCAATAATTTGTGCCTTTTAAGAACCTTCCATTTCAACATCATACCTGAATTTGACTCCGAACGAGAGAAGAGCACAGCAGAAAGCAATATCTACAGATTTATTTTCAGTAATGTAGGCCGAACAACATTGTAGCTAAAATCAGGTGATTAAGATTTCAAGCTCCATTACAGGACGTAAGCATGTCATCTGTACTGACACTCCAGCACAATGGAATGTGACACGAGGGGAGACACTGTCCACTGGAGGAGATACCAAGTCACAGCTGTCCTGTATGAACCGTGGACCATGAAGGTTTCATGCCAACATTTTGAACTGTACAGAGTTGTCAGTGTCCTGGCCAATATTCTAACTATAACCAGTTTAACAAAAAAAACACAGATTCACAGTAAATCAATCCTAACTGCTTCTTGTGGAATTTGCTAACTGTAAGTAATGCTCTCATAGATTCTGCCAAATATTATCAGATCAATTAGGAAAAGCAGTGAAATATTCTTGCAGCAGTCTATCAATTTTTTAAAAAAGTTGTTTATGATTTGGTGCATTTTGAAGCCTGATTTCTTTTTGTACACACACAATGTGTTAGAGTGGAAAAAAAACAGCAGCCGAGAATTTCCACTATGCTGCATTAGATTTTACTGTCGTTCACCCAAAGTTAATCAAATCACATGACAGATCGAACAATGTGCGGAGCAATTACATACAATGAAAATTGAAATTTTCATACCAGTTTAAATATAACGCGCAAGGTGAATGCCCTATTATCAACATTGTCCGTGCCTCTGAATTGAAGCAATCAGCATTGTGCCTTTAGGCTTGTTTGTAATTCTTTGAGGTACCTTCTAAAATCAAGACTTTTGTAGCACTCAGAAATTTACTAAGAAATTGACTTATATTCTAATTTTATGATCAAATGGTTATGCATAGTATTTTCAACTATTTTAAATCACTTAAAATTAGATTACTCACAGGTAGTGAACTAGATATTTAAATTTTTTTATGACAGGCCCACCTTCAGATGTATTAATCAAAATGCACCAGGTTAAAATTCCTGAACAAAAAGGAATACTTATTACTGCAATCTTTAAAGAGAAGATTACATTCTGAAACACCAACAGATCGCCCGGTTTATGACCGATTTTACATTTACCAACATACAAGTGGGTTTCAGCTGAAAGTTCAACAAAGAAAAATATTTAGGAAACTACAGCAAATTTGAGGGCAGATCATCACTGACTGAGGCTAAAACTAAAATTCTCACACAATGCGCTGCCTTATGCAGTATTTACTACACAAAAACAGATCATTCACTCAGTAGCACTCTAAACAAGCCTCATCTCTCAATTCCTCAACTAACCTGATCAACACCCAACTCTGGGGCATCCATGAGGTGCTGTGGGCCATCAGCAGCAGTGGAACTATATTCAATTACAATCTATAACCACACAGACCAACATATCCCACATTCTATTGTCACCATCATTCAACCCATGGGAGATCAAACCTGGATCAATGAAAAGTGCAGGAAGGCATGCCAGGCACATATATAAAAAAAATGAGGTGTCAAGTTCGTAAAGCCTCAAAACAGAATGAACTGCATTCCAAACAACAGGAGCAGCATGCAATAAACAAGGCTAAGCAATCTCACAACCAATGAACCAGTTCTAAGCTCTACAGTCCTGCCCCATCCAGTTGCGATTGGTGGTGGTCAATTGAAGTCACTGGAGAAGGAAGCTTCAGAAATATTCCCATTCTCAATGGCAGAGTTCAACACATCAGTGTAAAAATCAAGACTGAAGATCACTGCAAATACTTCAGTCAGAAGTGCCAAGTGCATTAAGTCCAATCTGTCTCTTACACTTCCTGAGAATCTCTGATGCCAATCTTCAATTTATTCAACCTAAATCCACATGATATCAAGAAATGACTTGAGGCACTAGAATTTGGAAAGGCTATGGATCCTGACAATATTCCAGAAACAATACTGAGGACGATAGCTCCGGAACTAGCATGTCCTAACAAAGCAATCTCAGTCTAGCTACAACACCGACAATGTGGAAAATTGCCCAAAAGGTAAAACAGAACAAATGCAACCCAACGAATTATGCCACATCAGGCTACTTTTGATCATCAGTGATTGGGGGGGGGGGGGGGGGGGAGGAGAGTGGAGAATGGGTTATCATCAGTACTATCAATCAGCTGTTGATTAACAACAACCTGCTCACTAGTGCTCATTGTGGGTTCTGCCAGAGCCACTTGGCTTCTGACTTCATTACAGCCTTGGTCCAAATGGTCCAACTTGATGGCATTTGAGAGGACATGAGGGTGGTCTGATTGAAACTTACAGAATACTGAGAGGCCTGGATAGACTGTATGTGGAGAAGATGTTTCCGCTAGTGGGAGTGACCAGGACCCAAAGGCACTGCTTCAGAGTGAAGGGATGGCCTTGTAGAACTGAGACTGGAGGAATTGTATCAGCCAGAAGGTAGTGAATCTGTAGTTCTCGTTGCTGCAGAAAGCTGTGGAGGCCAATACACTAAATGTCTTTAAGACATGCATAGATAAATTCTTGATTAGTAAAGTGATCAAGGGTTGTGGGGAGAAGGCAGGAGAATGGGGTTGAGAAACATATCAGCCATATCACGTCAATGGGCCAAAGGGTTCAATTCTGCTCCTATGTCTTATGATGGTCAAATATGGACAACAGAGCTGAACAACAGCAGTGAGTTAAAGTGACATCAAGGCCTGTGTTTGACTGAACTAAAACAGAAGTTGCTGGAAAAGCTCAGCCAATCTGGCAGCATCTGTGAAGAAAAATTCAAGTTAATGTTTCAATCTGTTTTGAGGAAGGGTCACTGGACCCGAAACATTAACCTTGATTTTCCATCACAGATGCCGCCAGACCTGCTGACCTTTCCCAGCACATTCTGTTATTATTCCTGATTTACAGCATCCACAGCATTTTTTTTTGGATTTTCTTCTGTGTTTGACTGAGTTGGGCAGTGAGGAAACCTAACAAAATTGGTGTAAATGGGAATCTGAGGAAAGCTCTGCTGGTTGGATCCATTCCTAGCACAAAGGGAAGATGGATGTGGTTTTGAAGGTCAGTTATCGCAATTCCAGGACATCTCTGGAGTTGCTCAGGGTAATATCCCAAACCCCACCATCTTCAGCTGCTTCATCAATGTCCTTCCTCCATCAGAATCAAGGATATTTGCTGATGATTGAACAATGTACAGCACCATTTGCAACTCCTCAGACACAGAAGCAATCAATGTCCAAATGTGGAGTTAATGCTCATGTTGTACAAGTGCCAGGCTATGGCCATCTCCAACAAGAGAGAAACTATCACCTTATCTTAAGTGAATCCCCACAATCAACATCCTGGAGGTTATTATTCACCTGAAATTGAACTCTATCAGCCAAATAAATACTGTGGCTCCCGTCTCCACAATCTGCAAGGCACAATTCAGTGCAATGGAAAATCTACCACTTGCCTGAATGAGAGTACATTCAACAACACTCAAGAAGTTTGATACCATCCACGATGAAGAGGCCTACTTGATTAGTGGCCCATTCACAAACATTCATTCCTTCCACCACCACTGCAGAGTGGCAGCAGTGTGCACCGTCTACAAGATGCACTGCAGAAATTCACCAAAAGGTCTTTAGACCACGCCATGACTACTTCCATCTAGAATGATAAGGGCAGCGGATATATGGGAACATCACTACCTGCAAATTTCTCTCCAAGCCACCGAACTTCCTGACTTGGAAATACAAAATTGTTCTTTCATTTTGACTTGTTCAACATCCTAGAATTCCCCTCTTAAAAACACTGAGTAGCACTATACCCCATGAACTATAATAGTTTATGAGGTAGCTCATTACTACCTTCACTGGGATGGTCAAGTTATGTTAGCCAAGCCAGTGTAATGTATTTTTTGAATATGACCTGGATGTTGCTGCATTGCACAAAATGTGTCTTTTTCTTTGGGAACTCAGAGCTCACAAGTAAAACCAGGTTGTGTTCTCTGATTGGTGACACAATGTCTTTTACTAACTACAAACAACATAAAAACCCCAAAAAAAATTGCAAGCAAGTCACTCCTTTCCACCCTTTGTGATATGGATTTTTGATTCTCTGAATTTGTCTTGTTTGCCTATGTTTGTCACCGATGATATTTCTGTAGAAATGTCAGTTTTTCTGTCCTATTTATGAACGAATGTATGCAGTGTTTCGGTTTAAAGGAGATATAGTTTTAGTACGCACAGTAGCAGTTAATCTGTTTTGCCACTTGTTAAAAGATGTTTGTTTATAATAAATAAGGTTTTTTCTGTATTAGTAAAACCTGGTGGGAGTTTTTTTTCACCTTGATTGACATCAAAGTGAGGCAAACTAACCACCTTCATGATTCCGTTTGTACATTTGCGATGGCTCACGGAGTGCTGGGGCTTGATTACCAGCTTACTTGTCCCTTCAGTACCAAAACAATAATTTAAATTTCCTTCAATTCCTTTCTCCTTCAACTGTGTATCTAGTTTCCCTTAAATGTATCCCTGCTCATTTCTTCAACTTTTCCGTATGGCAGTGAGATCCACGTTCTCACCACCCTCTAGTAAAGAGATTTCTCTTGAAATCTTAATTGGAATTATTTGTGGCCATCATATGTATTGTGGCCTCTGGCTTCTTCTAGCTAATGGTGGGTTTTGACAAAGTAAACCTATCACACTCCATACTGCAATAGTATTTGGCTCATTAATGGAAAATCTATCCTCAGTCCCTGTATACCTTATAAGGTTTGTAACCAAACTCCATTTCAGGAGATAACAGTTATTACAGCATTCCTCAATATTTCATCAATGTATATTTATATCACACCCATTAACATAGCTATTTCATAAAGATCTCATTAAACAAACACTTGTTTGCATAGTGGAATGCCTAATTGTGTCAGTTCTTGATCAGATTCACAATAATTCCCTCCCTATTGTTCTACATAATTATATCCAAATTACATTCAATAGCCCAATAGTTTAGTTTTGTCTGATACATTTTTGTGGATATCACAAATGGAGGATGTTCCTTCCTTAGATTAGCACCTGTTCTCTTACTGATTGCCCCCAAAGCTTGATCACTACATCAGGAAAACAACAGTATAAAATTAAACTGAACATTCAAATGGACCAAAATAATTGGTTTGAAATGGAGGGCACTGGCTCAAAATCCGGATCCAGTGTAAATCATTCAATTCACTTCAGTATTCAGTACTGACTGTGGGGAATAACAGAACAGAATCCCCAGTTTTCATTTTGTTCTTCCCAAACAGAAAATCACGATGAACCAGCAGGCAGCGCCAGTAGAAAACTGATGTGTATTAAAGCAAGCCCACACTTCTCGATTGCAATTTCAGTGTATATGAAGTTCAGCAAACTGCTTATTGACTCACTGGTTGCCATGGTACAGAACAATAAACCACGCACATTCAACAACTCAGAACTACATGTACCCTAAAGTAGTATAGGTAATGCAGATTTCTACAGAACAAAATCATTTTGTTGCCAGTCTGATTTTTAGACCTGCAGTTTACTTATTCAATGCTTTTGGAGCTCCCTAATCAAACCTTCAACTTGAATGATTCTCTGAAGATACATCCAATTTATTCATTTTTCTTTATACCTCAAGCATGTTATGGTAAACAATTTCATCTTGTTGAACAGTTACCCCCGAGTCAAACCAGCTAGATTATTATTTCTAACAATTTTCTGGCCCAGATAGGCTGATAACTCAAACTAAAAAATGCAATTTATCTCAGAAACTACCAAATACTATTGTGTAGATTAAAAATACAAATATACAGCAGAAAATCACAATGCGAGAGAAAAGTACACCATGTAGCCAATATTTAGTGGAAACAGCTGAGCAATAGTGTGCTAAACGCTCAAATTTGTTAAATACCATCAGCTGCAGACAAGTGGGTGATTATCTTATTATTGAACAAATTCAACTGACACCTGATGAAAGGTTGGAGATCCGAAACATTAACTCTTCTTCTCTCACAGATGCTGAGTTTTTCTAGCTTTTCTATGTATTTTTCTGTTTGTTTGACTGAAACCATCTATGTTCATGGTGATTTGCAGTTGGTGGGTGTGAAGTGGCAAAGGAGGATGAAGAGCAAATCAAAGTTGAAATATCATTCAACGTGGGATAAAAAAAAAGGAATTGGTTTCTGGGTCTGATATTTGATACGCATTTACACTTATTAACATGGGGAGAATGTGGGAAATATACTTAATAGAAATACACTTCTGCAACATTAGTGCATTATGAATCTACAGAGATTTCTGTATTTTTTGAGGAAATACTTTCTTCTGGAGATTCACACCAAACTTTTAACAGTGATCTGGCTTGACCTTGAGAATTTCTGGCTTAACTGCCTTTCACTACATAATGGCAAAGCTTAACTATATTTGTCAATTCAACAGAGGTCAAACAAACAGTTACCATATATTCCCTCAAAGACCTCAACTATCACATTTCCTCACCAAAACCAATGTGACTCCACAGGAACACTAAGTCACTGTAAGTCTCTTTACTGTTACAATGTATTGTTAGGGTTTGTTGTTGCTGAATTAAATTATCGAGAAAAGTGTTCAAAAATTCACAAGTGCAATGGTTAAAAGAAACTCAGATTATCTGATGTACTATTGCCTCCCATGCCAATGTTTAAGATGGAAAACTAAAGATTTGCAGGGCATATCTTCTAATGAAACCTGGCATTGTTTTAGCAAGATGCCAGAGCCATGGAAACATTCTGATGGGATTTACAAACACACCTCCTGTGCTGTATTAAGGCAAGTTTAAACAGCACTTCACCCATCACACTGCTCTCATTGCGGCTACCGTGCCAGTCGCTTTTTATTCTCAACCGTGTCACTAACAGCTGCGTCTCAGCCCCTTCATTACAACAGAAGGGACCTTGCAAATTAGCCCAGGCAAGTTATTCTATCCCTGGTAACAACATCAGCTTATTTTCTACACAATACTGGCTGCCTATCAGGCAGATTATCAAAGCAGACACACCACTTGTCCTCAATAACTCTGTCCTCCAAGACCTACATTTCAATCTATCACAGTCAGCTCTTGATCAGTGGGAGGTAAATCTTTCATTTAATTCAGATCAAAACAAGATGTGAAATCTGGATTTTTGATGTTCCAATTAGGCCACAGTTGGATTGTCAATTGACAATTTCAATTACTTCCCTTTCGTCCGGACTTTCACACACGAAGGTGACAAAAAGAAGTACCGTGTGAGGAAAGCAATCAGCTCATTTAATGCATTCACAGGAACCTGCAATATCCCTCTCCATCACAGTATCCAATGCCTTTGTTAGTAAAGCTCCTTCATTTTTGCTTAACTACCCTACCAGAGTTCTCTCAAGTCCCAAACACTCTGCAATAAAATATAATTTGAAATCAGCACTCAATTTGACATTATGCAGGTTTGTATTTACAACCCTTCTGAACAAGGCTTGTGAGAAATCCAATCTTCCCACACTTTATTTTATCAACATCTGTATGATGTATTTTCTCATTCCTTCCATTGAGACTGATATTCAACTTTCCAACTTTTCCTTACAACTCAGTTCTATGGCTGAGATGACTTCACTTGTTTTCTGCTTCAACAGTTTCTTTGGCAACCAGAATTGAAAATGGCATCCAAAGTACAACATCACTTTCGGGTGACAGCCTCAAACTTGTACTCTGTTGATCTGCCCATGTGCTCAGTCTCCTCTATTAATCGCTTCTCTGCCATTACTGGAAATGGTTATTGTTGAGTCCATTAATGCTCCCAGGTCTCCCTGTGATCCAGTTCAATATCCTCATTGCCTGAACAGAGTCCAGAATACTTACTTAAGGTCTGTTGCTGTTCATCACTTCTGGTCCATCTCATGTGGAGTGAAAACCTATGCTGTGCGGAGTCAAACCTGGTCTAAAAAATGCTCAGCAGGGTGAAATTCCCAGAGATCTTGGTTACTTTGTAAACTGACAGATTTGAGTTGGTTTAAATGTTTGAACCATGTCAACACTCTAAATGCATTCAAAGCATTTGTATTAAATCAGCCTGGAGTGAAACTTCACTATAGATGTGGGAAACAAAAACAGTCAAACAGCAAATAAGGTCTCCCAGGTAGACCTTTTGTAATAATACATCTGGATGAGGGTTCCATTTAACTCCAAACAACGTAATCACAGTATTGTCAGCTGGAAACTGACTGAGTGATGACCGGTCTCAGTACTTGACTTTACCTTGTTCTAAGAGCCCTGTTTAAACCATTGCTACCATTTAGAAGAGCTGATATCTATTGTGCAGGTCCCTGGAGGAGCAATAAATGGCTTTCAGCAATCACATTAGCCTTATTTTCTTGTTTTTATAACTAATTATGCAGCATTTTCAACATCACATCAACAGATTATAAAACACAAAATTGTTGCTGGCTATTAAACTGAGACAGGTGAAGGGCTAATTTCTTTGTGACATCTGGTGATATGTTATGACGCAACTCTGTTCAAATATGTTCTCCGTAAATTACAGTTAATTTAAAGAATAAAAGGCAATATTCCCAAATCAGCAAAAAATGTCTTAAGTGCCTTAAGTGAGTTGGATAGAGCAGAGGCCTATGTGTGAGGAGTAGCACCCACACCTATTCACATGCCCTTGTCTTTAATGATTCTTTTAACTGAATTATCGACCAACTATTTTACAAACTTTTCTTCTTGGTTTGCTCTTTTTTTTTGCCCTTCCCTTAGTCTTAAGTTCTGAAGGTGTCAAACGTTTGCAACAGCTTTCTGATCTCTCTCAGATACTGACTACTTGTCACATTGACAACTTTCTCAGGTCTTCTTACATTTAATGGAAATGTTTTAAAGCCCATTACAGCAGGACAGTTGTACATGGAGCATGAGGTAGAGATCAAAAGGGATGATTCATGACAAACTTGAAAAAAAGTTGGAATGTTTCAATTTCCATGACCGGCCTATACCCAAGCCAACGTAATGTTGATTCATACAAAAACAGTGAGTTGGAGCTGTTAACCCACACTGGGCCCTGCTAATCAGGTCTGAGAACCATGCCACTAAAGACCTGTTCAGCAATTTAGAGAAGACTTGCATCAGTACAGTTTCATTAGTGAAAGAACAGTCCAAAAGCCTGTGCAACTCAAAAAGCGTAGGAAACAGTCACTATATTTCTAACTTGCAAGTTACCCTTTAAAAGTCCTTTTATTAACCACTAACCTATCTGAAACCTGACATTTGTTCCTCTTTGGGATGAGTTTAATCCTGCGTATCTGGATTCCGTGTGTATGAATATACTCATGAGGAATCTTGGAAGGTGTCATCTGGCATCTTAATAATGGAACTGGAGCCACTAATTGGTCAACTATTCTATTAGAATTTATAAATTGGAACACTGAATATCATCTCATTTATGAAACTCAACAGTCACACTTAAGGTGTCAACTTTTTCTTCATGTCTATTAGACCAGAAGATGGAAGAGCAGAAGGAGGCCATCCAGCCCAATTTTGCACCACTATTCAATGAAATCATGGCTGATCTGATAATCCACAATTCAGCTTTCTTGCCTTTTCCCCATAACCTTTGATTTTCTCAGTTCCTCTGTCTCTGTCGCATATGTTCAGATGAGGTCAACTTCGACAAGGGAGCCTCCGAAATGTCCACCTTCCTCCTCAACTGAGGATTCCCCAGCACCATTGTCAACAGGGCCCTCCCCTCAACCGGGTCCGACCCATCTCATGCACTTCCGTCCTCACCCACCTCTCTTCCCTCTACAACAGCGATAGGGTTCCCCTTATCCTTACCTACCATCCCACCAACATCCACATCCAGAAGATCATCAGATGCCGTTTTCGCAATCTCTAGCGAGATGTCACCACCAGACACATTATCCTCTGCCCTCTCTTGTCCGTCTTCTGCAGGGACCATTCCCTCCAGGACACCCTGGTCCACACTTCGCTCACCCCCAACACACGCCCACAGCCCCACGGCACCTTCCCCTGTAACCGGCAAAGGTGCAACACTTGCCCATTTATCTCCTCCCTCCCCAGTATCCAAGGGCCCAAACATACCTTCCAGGTGAAACAACGCTTCACCTGCACTTCCCAGAATCTAGTCTACTGCATTCGCTGCTCACAATGTGACCTCTACATTTGGGAAACGAAGCGTAGACTGGGTGATCGCTTCACAGAACATCTATGTTCTATTCGCAAAAAAAGACGCTGAGCTTCCAGTTGCCTGCCACTTTAACACATCACCAAGCCAACATCTGTGTCTCTGGCTTGTTGTAGTGTTCCAGCAAAGTTCAACGCAAGCTGGAGGAACAACACCTCATTTTCCGCTTGGGGACCCAACAGCCCTCCGGACTCAATATTGAGTTCAATAATTTTAGGGCCAAGACTGTCCCATGTTCTAGCCCCCCACCCCACACACCAGGCTTTTTTTAAAATCATATAGCCTGCCATTACCCATTACTTATTGTCAGCCACGAACAGACCCCATTCACCCTCCTAGCCAGATCATTAGCGATTCCTTTTTTCTGTCCAACTGCTCTTCTCTCTCTTCAGGCTCTATCTTTTATCCTATCATTTACTCCCTACCCCATCCTCCCCACTATGTTCTGCATATAAACCAATGTTTTCCCAGCTATTATCAGTTCTGAGGAAGGGTCACCAGGCCTAAAACATTAACTCTGATTTTTCCTTCACAGATGCTGCCAGACCTGCTAAGCTTGTCCAGCAACTTCTATTTTTGTTCATGATTTACAGCATCCGCAATTCTTTTGGTTTTTACTTTTGACTCTCTTACTGATTTAAAACAAAAAGTTGTCTATCTCAGCCTTGAATACACTTAATGACTCAGCCTTGACAAGCCTCTGTAGTAAAGAATTCCACAGATTCATTAACCTCTGAGAGAAGAAATTACTCCTCATCTGTGTCTTAAATGGATGAACCCTGACTCTGAGACTGAACCAAATTAGGTAGCAAGGGTTATTTGAGAAAGTAATAAATAAGTGGCCTACGGTTGCTATTTTTAAATCAGTATGATTTCCAACAACAGTGACATTCCTGTTAGTTCTTATTTTTCCATATTAGAAAAGTCTGATTTTGCCCTCCCACAGCCAATTCTCTAGAGAGGTCAATATAGCCAAGCAGCAAATACTTCTAATGTTGATATATTGTTACACAGAAGAAGAAATGGACTATGCTTCATTGGACTGCTTTTCTGTTACAAGCCAGGACTGGGAAAATCATAAGCCACCCACCGCCTCCAACCTCATCGTTCCCCAACCCCGCACCACCCGCTTCTATCTCCTCCCCAAAATCCACAAACCTGAATGCCCTGGTCGACCCATTGTCTCCGCCTGCTCCTGCCACACCGAACTCATCTCCACCTACCTAGACTCCATTTTCACCCCCTTGGTCCAGGAACTCCCTACCTACGTCCGTGACACCACCCACGCCCTCCACCTCCTCCAGAACTTCCAATTCCC
>JAHRHZ010000071.1:26419272-26441070 GCA_024137785.1 Ginglymostoma cirratum | reverse complement strand
TGATGCTGCTTGACCTGCTGTGTTCATCCAGCCCCATGCTTGTTATCTCGGATCCTCCAGCATCTGCAGTACCTTTTATCTCTGGGAAAATCATAGTTTGGTTATTCTGCTTGCAAAACATTTAAATATTTTTCTAGATTCAGCAGAAAAAGAATGATGATTCTTGTTTACATAAAACTAGTTTTCTATTTCTAATGCGTGTATTCAATTGATCCACAAAAAATTGAGAGAGAGAAAAGGAGATTGTACTGTATCTTGTTCAAAACAGAGATTTACCCAGACATTGTCTGCATTACCGTCTGCACCGTTATTACATTGTCTTACTTTGAGCAATTATTTCCTGTCAATATCACTCAAGCTTTGTGCTGATTATGTGTCTGTAAATATTTTTATTAAAGAGGTCGTGCAACACAGTGCGTGTTCGCCCTGGTTCTGAGTGAGAAGCTCTCAGTTCATAACCCACTTGATGGCTACAGAAAGTTAGTCCACAACAAGGACAAACAGATTCTTTATCGACATGTATCCATGGGAGTGAGTCCCCGAAGCCAGCCAATCTTGATCCACCGTGTCCCCACCCCTCAAGCAACAGCCAAAAACTGGCAACTGTTCCAGGAAAACTAGCAATGGAAACAGCTGTAAATATGTACTTTGCCTCATTTATCATTTGACTTAGTAGAAGGAGTATATTTATATTAGTCTCTGATAGAATCGTTTCCAACTTCCTTGTGTAGAAGGAAATAGTACTCTTACCCAAATTTCCTTCCCTCCAACTCACTTCTCACAATGTTATGCAGGCTACAGAAGAGGTGGGTGGGAGGGATGGATGGATTTGGTCTCTGGCTGTCATGCCTGAAGAAACGGGGCTGTTTGGGATCTATGGTTCAAAGACGTGGTGAAATAAAGCAAATACCATAACTCCAGTAAGTTTTTCACAAATCTGCATCCAATTTCTTCACTTCTGTCTTCCCCTCTGATGCTCCTCCAGCAGAATACTCACCTATTTTCCTAATCTCATAGTGAGAACTCAGCATTATTGAGGTGAGATTTTCCCAATCTCTCTCAAGTCTTAACAAGAAGCATGACAGAACGAGTTGCATTTGCTGACACCACAAAAACATTCTCAATGCCTTTTGTGAACTCCCTGCCAGTAAAAGGAAAATACTGGTGACTAAATAAGCACAATAGATATCAGTAATCAGGTCAGAACAACATCACTGCAATACTGGCAGGGCTACTATGCAATGAGAATATTTCAGCGATCACTTGCCTGGATAAGTGCTGTTTCGACAACATTCAAGAAACATAGCACCAGTCAGGAAACAGCAACCCATTTGACTGGCATCCGATCGACCACCTTCAATATTCATTGCCTTCAACAATGACACACAGTGGCAGCGGTGTGTATCCTTCATCAGATGCATTTCAGTAACTCTTTAGGCAGCACCCTCTAAACCCATGACCACCATCATCTAGAAAGACAAGGACAGCAGACATATGGGATCACCACCACCTGCAAGTCCCTCTTCAAGCTACTCCCATCCTAACTTGGAAACCCAACACCGATTGTTCAGTGTCACTAAGTCAAAATCATGGAATTCTCTCGCCAACAGCACTGTAGTTACATTACAAGATTACAGCTTTTCAAAGTGGTTGCTAATCACCACCTTCTCAAGGGGAATTAGAAAACAAAAATGAATGTTGATTTAACCAGACAAGCCCACATCCCTCAATGAGCTCAAGAAAACTGGCATATTTCATGTAATGTTACGAAAAAGTCATTTTTATGAAAAGTGTTGCACCTGCACCGGTTGCAGGGGAAGGTGCCAAGGTGGGTGTGAAGGAAGAGTGGATTGGGGCATCCTGGAGGGAATGGTCCCTGCGGAAGGCGGAAAAGGGAACGGAGGGGAATATGTGTCTGATGGTGGCATCTCGCTGGAGGTGGCGAGCATATGAGCAGAACAAATGAGAGCAGGAACAGGACAATGGAGGGAAAGCACGGATATGATCAACCAGGTCAAAGCCTGAAGAGATGACAGAGCTGCTGGAGGAGTAGGAACCTGTTAGCCATGAAAATCAGCAGATGCACATACCAGGCCAGGAAACAAACAGTTGTGGGAATGAACCCAAGGACAAGTAGCATGGAGGTCCAGGGTGCCTGTGAAGATACATTGGTAAATCCATGGAATTAATGCAGACTCCGGAGCTGATCTGATAAACATTCTTGGGGAAGTTAGAGCACAGTGGATTATCAAGTAGATTGACACCGTCCTGCCTGTTCATTGTCATTCTGTGACTCACAGAGGAAACAAAAAGAAAGCAAATATTTTTGTACGCATTACCTTCAACAGTAGAAGTTGATAAATCAGTGTTATCCACTGTCATTATGTGCAATGTTGTTGGTGATACCATGATGAGATGGACTCCCATTGCTGATATTTTGGGATTAGAGAATTCCGTACCGTAAATCTAGCCCACTTCGTTCCCGTATTCATTTTGTGCAACAGCAAAATCATTCTATTCCCTTGCTTGGCCCCCATCCTCGCCTAGTCAAAAATGACTTGGCAAGACGTGGTTAATGGGACAGTGCCACATGCAAAGCAAGGACAGCGTAGGTGTTAACATCTTACCAATGTGAAAGTGACAACTTTCTTACATTTAATTGAATGTCAAATTGCACAAAAATGGTGTAGTGCCAATTTATTCTGACCTTTATCTATTAATAAACAAGGTAATTTCCATACCTATGCCAGTCTAAATGAACTGGGCTGTCAAATACTTATCAGTCAGGCAAATGGGCAATTATTCACCGCCATTTCAGCTATTGTTTAACAGGAACGCTGCATGTATGTTGCACATTTAATAAAAAATACAAAAAATATTCTTTTTTGTACAAAAGACCTAAATAACTCAAGGTACCTAACTGATATTGAAAGTATTCAATGGAAGTCTTGCAGTCTTGACTGCAGCATCACTCCCAGCCAAGTGTCACAATCTCAGTGTAACATACAGCTCAGAAAATACTTCTTTTTAAATATGGGAAAGTTTGGAGCATTGGAGGCTGAGGGGTGACCTTTTAGAAGTTACAAAATCATGACAGGCATGGACAGGATCAATACCCAAACTTTTTTTTTCCAGGGTAGGGGAGTCCAAAACAAGAGGGGCATAGGTTTAAGGTGAGAGGGGAAAGGTATAAAAGGGACCCAAGGGGCAACTTTTCCTCACAGAGGGTGGTGCGTGTATGGAATGAGCTGCCAGACGATGTGGTGGAGGCTGGTACAATTATACATTTAAAAGGCATCTGGATGGGTACATGAAAAGGAAGGGTTTACAGGGATATGGGCCAAATGGGATTAGACTAATTTAGGATATCTGTTTGGCATGGACAAGTTGGACCAAAGGTTCTGTTTCCATGCTGTGTAACTGTATGACTCAATGTGTATATGCACAAAGATCCCACTGGCTGGGGAACATATTTGCAGAAAATATAGTCCTAAAGATGTTGCTTTCTTTCCTTATAAACTTAGTCCCCAAAGCACTGCCTCCTTCCTTTGCGCAACTGTAACAATCTGATTTCTCCAGCCTGACAGTTGTGGTGGTGGACTGAGGTTAAACAGAAACCTATTCTGGAAAGGTTTGATTGTGTACCCCTACTGAGTAAATTACTGACCAGCCATTCAAAACCAAGTAACTAAAGCAACATCTTTACCCTTTGAAAGAAGCAAGTTAGACAGAGCTTCTGATCATTGCCAGGTTTAGATGGTCACCAAAAGAAAAGAAACATGAGTGTTAAGACATTTTATTGCTATTGCTATGTTCCTCCTCAGGAGCATTAAGCTACATTTTACCAGAAATTGACTCAGTGCCAATTTTGGCAAGTTTTATGGAAGTCTCTCTCCACTGGGTTTTCTGGTGATATCTTCTGAAAATCACCTCATTATGCATCACATCTCAATAGTGACTCATTCATCTACCTTCCTGTAGCCCGAGGTAATTGTCACTACAGGTAGTTCCCATATAATGCGGTAGTTGCGTTCTTGCATGAGCTCGCGTTTTAGGGAGATCGCGTTATAGGGATATCGTTACAGAAAATTGTTATACCTATACAGCAGGAAGTTCGCATTATCCAAACAGCATCCACAATTCAACAATTGTGTTCCAGCCAATTTGCATTAACAAAACAAGCATTATAGCAGAACTCCCTGTACTGGAACCTCCACGCCAGTGCCATTTTTAGAGCTCATTCATACACCAGGCAAAGCACTAACTGCTAGGAGTCGCCCTTCATGGTACGAGACACCAAGATCATGGTAGACAGAGCTGTGGTAGTTCTTGCCCTCCTATATGGCTCTGAGATGTGGACTGTCTACAGCAGGCACCTCAAGGCACTGAAGCAGTATCACCGACACTGCCACTGCAAGATCCTGCATATCAGCTAGGAAGCAAGACGCACTGACACCAGGATCCTCAACCAGGCCAACATCCCCAGCATCGAGGCACTGACCACCCTTGATCAGCTACGGTGAGCTGCACATGTCAACCACATGACCGACACAAGATTCCACAAGCAGGTGCTCTACTCCCAGCTGTGAAACAGCAGGTTATCCCCAGGTGGACACAGGAAGCGGTTCAGGGACACCCTCAAGGCCTCACTGGTGAAGTGCAGCATTCCCACAGACACCTGGGAATCAATGGCCTAAGACTGTCCAAAGTGGAGGAGGAGCATCTAGGATGGTGTCGAGCACCTTGAGACTTGCCATTTGGAAAATACGGAAGCCGGGCGAAAACAGTGTAAGGAGTGCATTGCCACAGCAACACCCCACCCATCCCTTCCCATGACCACCACCTGTCCCAACTAATAGAGAGCCTGCAGTAGCTGTATGGATCTGTACAGCCACCTAAAGACCCAACCTGAGAGTGGAAGTGAGTCATCCTTATCTGTGAGGGACTACCAATGATAATGATGGTAGGAGGGCAACCAAAAAGAAACACTTCAGAGGACACACAGATGGCACAACTGACACTTTATTTCAAAATCAAATACACCTTCATAAATACATTGTTATTTAAGAATCAAGCTACACAGGCCTCCTATCCTTCATGTCATTCCGTATTAGAATCCCGTCTAAGGGGTAGTTACCTATCCCCCATACCCAGTGTAGCCTACCGTTTGGTCATGCCAATCATTGTGCTGCGCTGTCCCTCCACTGAAGCAAGTATGGTTGTGAGCATCAATGACCTCCTGGACTGATAGTCCTTGACATACTGTGCCAAGATCCCCTGACTGAAAATAGTCTCCCTTGACCTGAGGATGACACCATTTAGGCCATTTAGTTGAAGCCCATGTAGTGTGTTTTCTGTGTTAGCTGTTTGCACATGATGCAGATGTAATAATAATGTAGCATGGTGCCACCTAGCAAAATGTCCAGCCTCTGACTGATAACTGCTGACAGCAATGACACGCTAGCAGACTTGGGGTCAGCATTAAATAACAATGAAATACAGAAATACTGAGAGTTTTAAAACTCCAGCTGAGTGTCAAAATGAAGAA
Organism: Ginglymostoma cirratum; assembly: GCA_024137785.1. NCBI lineage: Eukaryota > Metazoa > Chordata > Chondrichthyes > Orectolobiformes > Ginglymostomatidae > Ginglymostoma > Ginglymostoma cirratum. Next base: position 26,435,522 of record JAHRHZ010000071.1, on the reverse strand, counting down.
AGGCAAGGCAGAAATACTGTGAGCATCCAAGAGGCACAAAGTGAGTGAGAGTAAGCCCCGAGATGCAGCTTGGTCCAACCCCATGTCCCTGCATGCTAGGTCCCTAGCAGCAGCATTTACAATGAAAGGTGACAGTGCACTCCAAAATGCAGCACTGTCATGCAGAACTGTATTCAAGTGGATGGAAGATGTGCCATAAGGGTGTATTGAGGCTGGTACCTGTCTGATGCCAATCTTCATGGATGGATGCCACTCACAAAGCTAACCCTGAGACGTTGGGGACTGCTGCCCAGAATGGAGGCCCAGAGGAGCAAGCAAGCAGAGGAGCTGAACTAACTCAGTACCTGCTCTGACTTCATGTTGGAAATTGTCACTAATTTCTATCTAATAAGTGGGCGAATGAGAAACTGCATAACAATGCGGCAAGATTAAGTAATAATAGCATGTTAATGCATGCAAACTATGCAAGTAAACCTCTCGCCACTTATAGCAAAATTCTCTTCTCGCTATTGAAAACTTGGTTGGAGAATCAGACTTCTTCCTCTCAACATCAAGAATCCCATTTTGCCAATCTCACCCTATTTTCCCAACTGGCTCGCCAATGAACATATTGGTCAGGGGCTGCAAAGATTCTACCCATCTCACTATCTTTGCTGTAAACTTCCCAAAGAACTCTTTGTGTTGGTCACCTTAGATCAAATCCTGACTGATCATTTGATGCGACCCATCTGATAGGCACTACAATATGCAATGACTTTGGCATGAGACAATCCAATGTTGGTTTTACTCCAAACAGAGTTGGATGTTGGATGCTTTCATTTCAAATCCGCTGAAGAAATGTATAGAGAGGGAATTTGTATCCTTCAAGTTATCAGAATACAAAATGTTTAACCACAAATCCCAATAAATAGCAGCGCATATTGACTTAAATCCAAATAAAACCCAATGCAAATGTTAAAACGCAATCTGACAGCGTAGATCAATAACCACCTGCTTATCATGTCATGCTTTACCAACTGTACAGACGACCTGTCAGGCAAAACAGAAAATTAAATCTGTACTATTTTTTAAAAATCTGTTTTCTTTTAAAAAACATCATTCTACTGAGGCCTGTATTCAAAGTGGTAATGAATCAAGCACAATTCTCTGCATCTGCATAGTGCCTATTGTCACTCTTGTAGAATAATAGGTTCATTCCGGACAACATAACACAATGGAAAACATACAAGTTATCTGAATTTATAAATGTACAACTTATTTGCATCTTAAATAAAGATTTTAGACATTTCTTAGATTAATGCTACAGATCAATGGAACTGAAAAGTATTTCCTCTCATCAGGAGTTAGGTCATAGATATTATCCATCTAAAATATTCCCTAACAGTCAGGATTATGACCATAGACTCTCAGAAATGTACAGCATGGAAACAGACCCTTCAATCCAACTCACCCATGCCAACCAGATATCCTAAATTAATCCAGTCCCATTTTCCAGCATTTGGCCCATATCCCTCTCAATCCTTCCTATTCAAGTACCCATCCAGTACCTTGTAATTGTACCAGTCTTCACCACTTCATCTGGCAGCTCATTCCAAATGCACGCCATCCACTGTGTGAAAAAGTTGCCCCTTAGGTCCCTTTTAAATCTTTCCCCTCTCATCTTAAACCTTTGCCCCTCTAGGTTTGGACTCCCCTCCCCTGGAGAAAAAACCTTGGCTATTCACCCAATTCATGCCTCTCACGATTTTACAAACCTATAAGTTCACCCCTCATCTCCAAAGCTCCAGAGAAAATAAGAAAATAAGAAGCTTCTTTCCAAAGATGGTTAATGAAGCATAGAACATTGTGCCTTGGAGTGGTTGAGGCAGGATCACACATTTTAAAGGAAAATTAGGATGGAGCAGAGCACAATGCTAGAGAATAGGAGAAAGCAAAGCAGGATATCAGTTTTGAATTGTTCTAGTATGAGTTGGCTGAAGTCCTCCATCTCTCCTTACTAGGGCATGACAACTTACGAAGCTTTGGGTTTGTCTACCAAATGAGTTTGCATGTTGAAGCACTGAAGTTCCACCAATACCAACTGAACTTATGATAGCCATGTTCAGCTCAAAAGACTCAAACTACATCTATTCCATAAATCAGGAATGCCATTGACAATACTATTCTTGAAATAGCCAATAAGGATAGATATCTTGGAAATTATCCTGTCTATCTCCAATTAAACAAAATTGCATTCAGAATGCAAGGCTCCATTCACCTCTGCTCAGGTCTTTATGCCCTAATTACTCAGCAGGATGTCTTGCCCCTGAGGCCACCCCTCCTTCCACTAAGAATCACTGTAATCAGTTCTTCTAATACCAATACCACACTGAGTGATGCCCCTACGGCAATCCAACACAATCACTGAAAATCATTCAGTAAGTTCTCAATGGCTGCTGCCTGAGTCACTCAGCTATTCTTCCTCCCCCTTCAAAATGATTTAATCAGAAGGATGGCTATTCACTACGCTCTATTTCTCACCTGCAGGTCAGCTTCTTTTTCTGTCCCTCTCTTATTGCTGCTACTGTGGCCCTGAGGCAACATTCAAAATAAAAGAAAGCAAAGCTAGTAGGAGAGCTATTTCTGACTTTCTTCAGTTTGCATCACCTTGGTCAAATTTGTGATTGAATTGACCTGAAATTTTACTGTCAATGTCAAGGATATATAAAACTGGGCCTCAGGAAGGAGGGAAGGAGTGTAAACGGGGGAAGATTACTTTTCAACTTAACTTAGTGATGTTGTTCCCACAGATACCATCATCTGCTTACTTGCAAATACTCAATCAGATCCTGCAGTAGGTGGGTATGGTTATGGCAGCAGAAATAAAATGGAATTCTGAACATAAAACATCAGTTCAGTTCCAGTTTGCACACAAGAATAGCAAAGTCTTGCAAAAAATGTTAATTCTTTAGAAATCACCTGTACTTTTTAAAGCACTTGCCTCGTAACCTAATATTTAACATTTAATGGTAACTTTAAACAAAACGTTTGTGGGATGCTAGTGAGCCCAGCATTTGTTAACCCATCCCTAACTGCCATTCAGAATCTAACAAAGCACAAGATTGACAATAAGATTGTAAGCAGTGTACCTGTTGCAGCAATCGCTTCAGTTTAAGTATCTGGGTTTTGACAGAGGTGCAGTCATGTACCATGTGCCGCAGTGTCAGAACATCCAGCATCACAGTGTTCTCAGTTAGAGGCCGAGAGGATTTCACGTGACCACTAGGAGGTCGGCAGTAACTTGAAGCCGCATGCCAATCAAAGTGGCCCACTGGAAGCTCTTGGGAAACAGGACTCCTGAAAGAAAAAGGCCGATTATCATTTCTCACATATTATCAGAAAAATAAAACAATGAAGATATTCCTAATTATTGTGTTTCCAACGAAAGTGGCTGCATTTATAACTGTTAGCCAATTATCGAGTTGCAGCACTGAACAAAGAACAAAGAAAATTACAGCACAGGAACAGGCCCTTCGGCCCTCCAAGCCTGCGCTGATCGAGATCCTCTGTCTAAACCTGTCATCTATTTGCTAAGGGTCTGTATCCCTTTGCTCCCTGTCCATCCATGTACCTGTCCAGATACATCTTAAAAGACACTAACGTGTCTGCGTCTACCACCTCCACTGGCAATGTGTTCCAGGCACCCACCACCCTCTGCGTAAAGAACTTTCCACGCATATCTCCCATAAGCTTTCCTCCTCTCACTTTGAATTCATGACCCCTAGTAATTGAGTCCCCCACTCTGGGAAAAAGCTTCTTGCTATCCACCTTGTCTATACCCCTCATGATTTTGTAGACTTCAATCAGGTCCCCCCTCAATCTCCGTCGTTCTAATGAAAATAATCCTAGTCTACTCAACCTTTCTTCATAGCTAGCACCCTCCATACCAGGCAACATCCTGGTGAACCTCCTCTGCACGCTCTCCAAAGCATCCACATCCTTTTGGTAATGTGGCGACCAGAACTGTATGCAGTACTCGAAATGCGGCGGAACCAAAGTCTTATACAACTGTAACATGACCTGCCAACTCTTGTACTCAATATGCCGTCCGATGAAGGAAAGCATGCCATATGCCATCTTGACCACTCTATTGACCTGTGTTGCCAACTTCAGGGAACAGTGGACCTGAACACCCAGATCTCTCTGTACATCAATTTTTCCCAGGACTTTTCCATTTACTGTATAGTTTGCTCTTGAATTAGATCTTCCAAAATGCATCACTTCGCATTTGCCCGTATTGAACTCCATCTGCCATTTATCTGCCCAACTCTCCAATCTATCTATATTCTGCTGCATTCTCTGACAGTCCCCTTCACTATCTGCTACCCACCAATCTTCGTGTCATCTGCAAACTTGCTAATCAGACCATCTATACCTTCCTCCAAATCATTTGCGTATATCACAAACAACAGTGGTCCCAGCTCAGATCCCTGTGGAACACCACTGGTCACAGGTCTCCAATTTGAGAAACCCCCTTCCACTACTACTCTCCGTCTCCTATTGCCTAGCCAGTTTTTTATCCACCCAGCTAGCACATCCTGGACGCCATGTGATTTCACGTTCTCCATCAGCCTACCATGGGGAACCTTATCAAATGCCTTACTGAAGTCCATGTATATGACATCTTAAACCTTTCCCTCATCGATCAACTTTGTCACGTCCTCAAAGAGTTCTATTAAGTTGGTAAGACATGACCTTTCCTGCACAAAACCATGTTGTCTATCACTGATAAGCCCATTTTCTTCCAAATGGGAATAGATCCTATCCCTCAGTATCTTCTCCAGCAGCTTCCCTACCACTGATGTCAGGCTCACCAGTCGATAATTACCTGGATTATCCCTGCTACCCTTCTTAAACAAGGGGACAACATTAGCAATTCTCCAGTCCTCCGGGACCTCACCCGTGTTTAAGGATGCTGCAAAGATATCTGTTAAGGCCCCGGCTATTTCCTCTCTCGCTTCCCTCAATAACCTGGGACAGATCCCATCAGGAAGTTTGATGTTTTCCAGCTACAACATATGAAATGAAATCTCAGCTTCGCTCCATGCTCAGTTGTGATCTAAATCCTGATGGAATGCTCTTGTTTGGTATGAAGAACAGGATTTATTTGGATGCTTGCAACATATATTGCACATAATGCCAAAAAAAGCTGAAACAGGTCAACAGAACACCCCAAAGGATTAAGGGATAAATTAAGTTTCAGTAGAATGAAATTCTGAGCAATAATCCGCTGAGTTGGAAGAAATTTGGCTTAGAATATCCAGTTTGGAGTTTTTAAAATTTTCTTTCACAGTTGTGTTGCAAATCCATATAGTCTGCATTTACATATAGTGTTCCACAGGTTGCAATGGGCAAAATTGTCAACGTTATAGAATTCAACAGTGCAGATAACTGGATTTCTTCTTGCTTTATTTTTCGACACAATCTATTCCACTCAGAACCGAAAGTAAAATTATTTTCAGTTAGAGTTCTTTTGTGCATTAAGTGTTATATTCATCAACTCATTCTAAATAATGTGGCATTTCGCTCCACTCCTGACATTTTCTGATTTAGTTTATGACCCCACTTGAAACCACCCACTTTCACCCCTGCAACATCACCCGCCTCATTCCTACTCCAATTCACTGGCTGAAACTCTCATCCAAACTTTGCCTCCAGATTTCACTGATATCTGAGCAAGCCTGCCAGCATCCAAACTCCTAAACTTCGATCCCACACCACGTGCCATTCACTGCTCGATCAGCCAATATCTATGAACCACCTCTTCACAAGTATTTGAAAAATCTTCATTCTGACTCCAGAAGCTGGTGCAAGTCCAAATTGTTTATTCATCATTAATGGTGACTCCCCACAATGCACCCTTCCTTCGAGTTCCATGCTGTGAATAAATTCTCTAAACCGCTGCTCTTCTCCAGCTCCTCCTTCCTTTAAGACCTTTCTTAATACCTTCTTGTTTGGGTTGATATTTCAGTCCTCACAACTGTGAAATGTATTTTATGCATTAAGATGACAGAAATACAAGCTGCTACTATTTGCAGAATTGACAATCTTTAACCATATCTGCACCGTCTATGAGAATTTTAACTTTGCGCCAATCTCCTGCCTTTTTCCTGCAAACCTGCACATTATTTAAATGGAAACAATTATCTAATGCCTCCTTGAATACCTCAATTAAGTCTGCCTCCACCAATCATATAAGCAGTGCATTCCAAATTCTAACTACTCACTGCAAAAACATTTTTTTCTCACCTTGCATTTCTTCTTTTGCAAATCACTTCAACTCTGTGCCCTACAGTTCACAATCCTCTTACAAGTGGGAATAGATTCTTTTCTCCCAAGCGAGTCGAGTTAGGGAAGGGTATTCACAACGTGTAGTAGATCCCCAACAGGTACTGAGCAACAAATGAACCTTGGCGTACAAGTCCCTTGATCCCTGAAGGTGTCAGTGGAAGTAAACATGATGATGATGATGATGGGATTTTTGCCTTCATTCGACAATAGTATAGAATATAGGAGCAAGGAAGTCTTGTTACAACTTAATAAAATGTTGTTTAGGTGTCAGATGGAATAATGTGTGCAGTTCTGGTTAACACACTATCAGAAAAATGCGATTGTACTGGACAGGGTGCAGAGGAGATTCACCAGGATGTTGCCTGGGATGGAAAGGCTCAGTAATGGAGAGAGACCGGATAGGCTGGGTTTGTTTTCCTTGGAACAAAGGAGGCTGACAGGGGATCTAACTGAGGTATACAAAATTATAAGAGACATAGACAGAGTAGAGTCTTGCTCTACATCTAAGACCTGAGGGCATAAGTTTAAAGTGAGGGATAAGCGGTTTAAAGGAGATCTGGGAAAGAATTTTTTCACCTAGATGGTGACAGATATATGGAATACGCTATCTGAGAGGGTGGTGGAGGCATGTACGCTCGCAACTGGATGAGCACTTAAAATGCCAGGGCATTGCGAGCTATGAACCACGTGCAGGTAAATGAGATGAGTGTAGTTTGGCGTTTGTTGTTGGCGTAAACATGGTGGGCCGAGAAGCCTAAGACTCTAAATCTCTTCTGCACTCTCTCCAATGCATTCACATTATTCCTACAGTGCGGTGCCCAGAACTGTACACAATATCCCAGCTGAGATCTAACCGGTACTCTATTTAAATCTAACATGTCTTCTCTGCTCTTGTATTCAATGTTCCCATTAGTGAAGCCTAGAATACTGTTCACTTAATTAACAGCTCTCTCTATTTTTCAACCACCTTTAATGACTTATCCACATATGCATCAGGTCTCTCTGCTCCTGCATACTGTTTGGAATAGTACCTTTTTTTAATATATCGTCTCTCCACATTCTTCACACCAAAGTGTATCACTTCATACTTCTCCAGATTGAACATCATTTGCCACTAATCCCCTCAGTCCACAACCTATGTCCTTTTGAAATTCTATACTGTCTTTCTCACAGTTTATATCATCTGCAAACCTTGAAACTCATCCCTGCACACCAAGATCTCCATCATTTTTAATGCTGCTTAATGTTACAAGACAAGCTTCTCCCTAATTGCTTCACTGATACACTATCAATAAAATATTTCCAGAAGCATTTAACCCATTGATTTGACAAACAACAAACTCTGCCTCGATATCTTGCAAGAAGAAACAGGTTTGTTCACCTAGTTTCAATGAAACAATCAATCAGGAAAATACTATAATATTACTGAAGAAAAACATAACATCAAGAAATTACAAGGGAAAAACGTAACTTGCTATTTGGCTGCAGAAGGATAAAGCGAATGAATCATTCTAAAAAGCTGAATTAAACTTCTCAACAAAGGCTTTTTTGACATGTACAGCTACAAAATTGAAATTCTGATGAAACCAATGCTTGATAATTTTATTTTCTTTGAAGAAGGATGCGTACTGCAACTAAATTGCATGGCTGACTCTGAAGGAAACTGGATTACAAGAACTCAGTGTCTCAGCATTATCCAGAATGCACTGACTGAAAGAAAAACCATTTTGTCTCTGGGGATAATGCTTCAGGTTGGATCACTCCCAGTGCAAGAGCACAGAACAGAATCATTCCTACAGGCCATTTGTTAAATCTAATTGACTTCCCATTTCTTCTAGGTCTAATATAAAATGGTTGCTGTGCCATGCTATTCAGTGATAAGCTTCCTGAATGACAGAAAGATGAAAATAGTGTGCACTTGGCGGAATCATTTCATCATGACACTCAATCTGTTAACAATTAATGTTAATATGTTTATTGCAAATATCCCTCTACCTTTACACATAATATGATTTAGCATAATGGAATATTGGAAAGGTTCTTGAATATTCTGACAGCATCCTTATGGTTACCTACACAACAGGCTTTAACTCTTTTGGTAGATTTGCTCTGCATCATGAGCTTCTTGAAAAATATTTTGAAGTCAAGAATCTCATCAAATGGTGACAGGTGAACACCATAAACAAGAGGAAGAGGTGAAGGAATTATTCTCACTGTTCTCTTCCGCTCATAACAAAGACGGGTTTTGTAATTTTGTTTTCCTTTACATTATAATATAGGTGATGCTCTATTTCCCCAAGCCATGTTTGCGAAGTTCAGATTAAAAATGACCCTGTGCAAATTGCTTACAGTCAAAACAAAGTACGGTTTTTATCAGTGCGTTCAAAAACTGGGGGAAGAGTTCACAGCACACATTCGTAAACACGCATCAATGAAGAAAGAAAAGATAAACAAAAGGCGGCACAATTGTAAATTGATTAAAATTAAAGCTATTGTAATCAGTTCATATGAATTAGAGAATCTAGTTGAGGTTCTTTCAGTTGGCTGTACACAGAAGTCTCTTTCACAGGAGCTCAGACACATTATTGCTAACGGCAGAGTAGTTGCAAATTGGAAATTTGTTCACTTCACAAGCAAAACACAGGCTTTATTCTTGAAATCAGACTTTTAAGAGTACCGAGATCAGGAGCATGTATTTAGCTAACAAACAAAAGTCAAAGCTGTATAATTAAAGGTGTTTCAAACAAGCCTCACGACACCAGTCTATAGTCCAAAAGGTTTATTTGAAAAGACAAGCTTTCAGAGCCTTGTTCCTTCTTCAGATATTAGTGAGACAGGTGAAATCAGACACAGAACTTATTAGTAAAAGATCAAAGGGTCACACAACTGATGAGGATGTATTAAACAAACTTAAGATGCTGTTAAATCCTTCATCAGTTAGAAGGCTTTAATTGATTAATATGTATGTGTAAATCCCTAATTTCTTTCAAGTCACCGCCCTGAGAGAGCTAAAGGCTTTATCAGTGTAAAGGGGAGGTGACACTTTAGGTCAGAAAATGAATGTTAGGTGTGAGGCCTTGTTTAGCATCTGTCTGTGTTTTGGTTTGGGGTCAGACTGGTTTTATTTCTAAAGCAGGAATTTATAAAACGCCACATTGACTGACCATCTAAAAATTGTGTGCTTTTTGAACAAAATAGAATGTATCTGCAAGTACAATTTCACCCACATAGATTTGCGCGCGTGAGAGGGAAAGGCAAAGCGTATGTTCCTTTGATCTTTTAATTATAAATCCTGTGTCTGATGCCACCTCTCTCAGTAACACTCAGAGGTTCAGAAAGCTTGTGTTTTCAAATAAACCTGTTGGACTATAACCTGGTGTTGTGTGATTTCTGACCTTGTCCATCCCAGTCCAACACCAGCACATCCACATCAAACAAACCAGTCATTTCAGTCACGTGACTGGGGGTTCAGGTTGAGACACCCAGCTTATAAAATGGATCTGTTGTCCCTTTGTCAGAAACAATCGTGCTTTGTGGAAGATAACTGTGGAATCAAGAAGTAAATTTGATAAACAGAACTGGCTGAGGTAGATATCTATCAGCTTTTTGCGTTGGTTTGGCTGGAATGTTCAGACAATGCATGCCCTATTACATCCCAAGTGATCAGTTTGCTTTTGTCCTGGTAATTGCTGGAAATTTCTGCAAACAGTCACCTTGGTATTTGTGAGTTCAATAGCAACCAACTTAAAATCTGATTGGAATTCACTTTTTAAAAAATAATTTAAACGATGCGGTATAGTTTTGTTTTTAATTAGAACCTCTGTCTTGCCGTCCTTTGCATTACAGTAAATTAGATCAGAAACCATAGTTTAAAACAAAACATGAAAAAGACATGAGGTTTTTTTTCCAAAAATTAACCGTTGTTATAACTAGATTATCATCCCTTTAAATATAATGAAGTTCTGGTCCTAGGAACAAGAGAAAGTAGAGAATGATGATTATTTCGAAGTAAGGTAAATTATAATGTTGCCAGAATCCGTTCCATTGATAGGAGCAAGCACAGCAAATGTGGCGTTTTCCAATGCTTCTGTACCAATATCCATGGTATAGATTTGGAAAGGGCAGTTCTCAATTTATCCATGCCTGGATTTACAGGATTTGATTGATACACCAGATAATCCCAAACTATAATCCAAGCAGGTCATGCAGACAGAAAGAGATTATTTCATCCTTTTAAATTCCTTATTCTGCACTGGAAACTATCTTCTTCTAGACAGTAGTACCCGTCCAACCTCAAAAAATCAACAAGACCCAAATTCACTCACTATCTTGACTGCATCTCATCTTGATTGATGTAAGGTTAGTCTCTACAGCAATTGCAATGACTTCAGATTAACTGAAGTAATTTTTGACATCACTGAGATACTCTGTTCAACATGTTATGTATACAATGCAAGTATCCAAATTGATACGCAGTCATGTATTTACTCTGTTCTAACTCTGGAAAACTCAAAAAAAATCTCAATCAAGTTATCAACATTGTGCTTTCACAGTATCTGTTGTTTACTGCCCCCAGTTACAAACATCATCAGAACTAACATTGCCAATCCCACCTTGCTATGGAATCCTCTACTTCATACTTGGAGAGGCAATAATGTGATGGTAATAACATTGCACTAACAATCCAGAACCTCAGGCCAATGATCTGGGTACTTGGGCTTGAATCCCACCATAGCAGATGGTAAAATTTCAACTAATTTTTAAAAAATAAATTTGCAACAAAAAGCTGGCCTGAAAGCAACTACGTAATGGTCAATTGTCAAAATGCATCTGGTCCCAATGTCCTTTAGGGAAGGAAATCTGTCATCCTTAGTTTACACTAAAAATCTCAAAGCACTTTAAAGTCAGCAAATTCCTTTTGAAATGTCGTCACTACTGTAAAGTTTGAAACCACTGGTCAGCTCCTTGGGACTGCTGAACTAACATCATTGCATCACTACATAGGCTGCAATGTTTCACAGAGAAGACCTCCCACCTTCTCAGGGACCCGAGATCGAGTAGGAAGTACATTTTTGCTCAAACTGCTCATCTCCAAATAAAAAAATGAAAAATAGAAAATTGCCCCAAGGTACTGGATAGAATTATAAACAAAACTAATAATGTTGTATTAAACATATTTAGTTATTATAATATTGGCATGATTAATGTATGGTGTTTACAATGACACTTCTAAAAATATTTATGATAAAAACAACAAAACCAGTTACTGAAACGAGAAAACAGCACACATTGACGTAGAAAAGGAAACAGCATCTTGACTCCCACTAAGGCATCAACTGGATGTGCGCATCATTCAAAGCAACTTGTGTGGCAATACTTTGGATAAGGAGGTGTCCTTTGTCCTTTTTTTTAATGAGCAAAGTTCAGAAGAGACAACGAGCAGTCCATTCCAAGCCAATAAAGTAAACAGCTTGTGAGGCCTTGGTTTTTTTAATAAGTTAGAATGGGTGAATGGGGGGGCGGTGGGGAGTCAGATTCCCACAGAGCCAGGGTTTTAGTTTAGCTTTCAGCAGTTGTTGAGGTTTTGAAGTGGTCATGGAAGGTGTTACATCTCTCTGTTACAGCTAAAAGCTTGGGTTCTCGCTTTGCTGTCAGAATTGCACGTGAGACAACCTGTTTTACTGAATTTGCCTTCGCCAAGGGTGTGTAATAGGATGTTACTGTCTTGGAACAGTTGCTGTATAGTGGATAACTAATCTATCATTCTGTTAAGTGTTCCAATAGAGTTAAAGTTATACCAATTATTTTCTTCTTTTGTTTGAATTTTAACTGAAGTTAAGAATAAAAAAATGTGTTTTACTTAAAGCCGAGTAATGAGCCAAGACCAAGCGAATTAGATCTGGAACACAGCGCCTTACACTTGCCTTTAAATAAGATAAAAGTTAGGATCCAGGATATGTCTTTGAAATATTTGCAGGGAGTTTGGTCTAGTCTGTAACACTTGCCTGTTGTGAAAAATTCTCAGGCATTCTGAAAAGATTACTTGAGCTGCGTTTGTAATATAATCCATCATCTGTCATTTACAATGTCCCATTAAGAGCAAGGTTTTTAACCCGTTCTTTCATATCAAAACATGCATAGATAATTGGCTTATGTTGAAGGAAATGAACTATATGTTAGAATGCTTTATGAACCATATTTTAGAAAATCCTAATTAGGTGAAGGGCCGCTATGATTTTATTACATTTAAATACAAACCAGTGATTCTTTTAGCTTGCAACTTAATATTTTAAAGTGCACATTTCAATAAGCATAAAGACAAAGTTACTTGAACTACGTCCACAGCAACTGTGCAGCACAATGGGAGAATCAAGCCACATAAAAAATATCTATAGCCCAAATCTACTGTCACTAAACACTGGTTTTATCAGTGAGACTCGCATCTCTTAAATGAAATAAAGAAAAACATTTTCACTGTTGATAAATACTTTCCCTTCCACCACACTCTAAGATCTATAGAGCAGAAACTGCACCATCACCTTCACCATTACTTGATATGAAAATACTTCATAGAATCATAGAATCCCTACAGTGTGGAAACAGGCCTTTTGGACCAACAAGTCCACACCAAACTTCAGAGCATCCCACCCAGACCCAGACCCATCCCCCTATAACTCACCTAACCTACACTTCCCTGAACACTACAGGCATTTTAGCATGGCCAATCCACCTAGCCTACACATTCTTTCGACTGTGGGAGGAAACCCACGCAGACACGGGGAGAATGTGCAAACTCCACACAGACAGTCACCCAAGGGTGGAATCGAACCCGGGTCCCTGGTGCTGTGAGGTTGCAGTGCTAACCACTGAGCCACCATGCCGCCCCATACTTGATATGAAAGGAAAAAAGTGGTGGAATAATCTCAAGGTAAACACTTCCTTCTTGCACTTATTTAGATGAAGGTGCAAAATCTGATGACTAAAAGGAGATATTGGTACTTCAACTGGTATTGTTATGTGCATTCCTAGAGAGGTGCCAAATAGAGATGCCTCTGAAATGATCTGATTGAAAGGCACAATAAAAAGCAATTCTGAAAATAATCTGATATATTGGCATCCTAACTCAGCTACAAATGGCTAAGCCAGTAAAAACAAACTGGGCAATTGCCAATTAGCATTATTAGTCAAGAGTCAACGCCAACGCCAACGCCAAAAGTCCACAGGAGACAGGCCTCTGCCTAGCTACTGCAAGAACCAGTAATAAAATCAGACCCAGCCCAAAGTCTAATTAACCAAATGTAGACAGGACTCCTGATGCATCATTCTGGCTGTCTCCAAAGATTATATGTTAGAGTGTGTGGGAATGTTAGTAATTTTAATCCCAATTTTAATTGCATACTGGAGCAATGCAGTTGAGCTTTAAAAATCTTGTGATCTGAAGAGGGTGGGGTAAGGATTGTATCTACAATTACTGCACCATTGACTTTCCAACCTCCATGCTGTCACTGTGATATCTAAGGTACCTCTCTTCTCATTGAAAGGTTGAAAGTTCCTCTTGGTTGGTTGGCTCTGTTGGCTGGACAGCCAGTTTGTGATGCAGAGTGACACCATCTGCGTGGGTTCAGTTCCAGCACAGGTTGAGGTTACCATGAAGGACTCTGCTTCTCAACCACTCCTCTCACCTGAGGCATGGTGACCCTCAGGTTAAACCACTGTGAGTCGTCTCTCCCTCTCTAACGAGGGATTAGCCTTATGGTCTGGTAAGTCTACAGCAACTTTACCCTTTATCCTCCATCTCCAGCATTGAGATTTTCTATTTGTAATATGGCTATTTCAGAAAGATGTAGAAATTTCCATTATTTTTGGTGATGTTTATAATGGTGCCACAATTAGAAATCTTTGTTCCACCAATAATTAATCTATTCTACACTGTGTTTGATATTTGCAACAAGAGAATTACAGTACTGTTGGCTGGCAGGATGCTCAGCAAACACTAATTGAGAAGTAGAGTTTTGTTGCTCTGTTAATGTCTCAGGACTATCAACATAAAGAAGAGGTAGAAGAGGTAGAGGAGGCGACAGCGTATCTTAGTCAACACTATTTTTGTTTTAACAGTAAGCCATTCCCATAGTTGCATTGTATTCAACAGGGTCTTGGTGGGACCACACCAGGAGTAATGTGCTCAGTTTTGGTCTCCTTTTCTGAGGAAGGATGTTCTTGCCCTGTTAATCAGGCTGATTCCTGGCAGGGCTGAAATATGAAGAGAAATTGGATCAATTAAGACTTAAGACTATTACAATTATATTAGAATAAGGGGGAGTTCTCATAGAAACCTATAAAATTCCAGCAGGGAAAATGCAGGATGATGTTCTTGATGGCTGAGGAATTCAGAACCTGGAGTTCTAGTTTAAGGATTTGGGGTGGGACAATTAGGACTGAGATGAGGAAAAATATTTTCACACAGAGTGTTGAGCCTGTGGAATTCTCTGCTATGGAAAGTATTTGAGGCCAAAACATTCAATGTTTTAAGTAGGAGCTAGGTATCATTTTTAGGGATAAAAGAATCGAAGGATGTGAGGAGAAAGCAGGAACAGGGTACTGAGTTAGATGATCAGTCACGATCCTAGTAAATGCAGAGCAGGCTTAATGGGCCTCCTGCTGCTTCTGTTTTCTGTCGATCTTTAAAAAAATTATTGCCTCATCTGATGAAATGTGTAAAAATGCACTCAAACCAGAAATAAATGTTGCTGCTCGATATAAAATAAATGTAGGAATAAGAATGACTGGTTTGATTTAAAATCTTTAAAAAGTTACATTGTTGGATTCCATGTGGTAATGTTTCACTTAAAGAATGCTGGTAACAGAATTTAAATCCAACACTTACATCATTTAAAAATTATCAGTTCAGTCTACAGAACAGTGATACACTAAATTTGAAACAGTTTAATGTTTATTTCTTTAATTTTATTCAGAAGAAATAAACTGACTTGAGTAGGTACATTCATGGTTTAAGTGTTCACATAATGATGAGTATGGGTTTAGCAAGTCACTAAATTTTAACCAAGTAACACATTCATTATCCAGAAATACATTCCTTATCTGTACAATTGCTCATTTTTATTGATTTGAATCTATTTCGCTTACTAGATATTCGTAAGGACGGAATAAGTTGACAATAAAGGCGTTACAACTGCATTAAAGTCATATAAGTACTTTGGAACTCATGTCAAACATGTATCGTAGAAAAATGGCAGCCAAATCACGTACAGCGAAGTTCCACTGTGCTGATGACCAAATAATCTGCTTAAGATCAAGAAGGGATAAATATCTGGCAATGAAACAGGAGAAAACCAATTGGCCACAGGATGTAGGAGCAAAAGTCAGTCATGCGGCCAGCCACATATATTCCTTCACTCAATGAGATCACAGCTGATGTGATAAATTCTCAGCTCCACTTTCTTGCCTTTTCCCTGCAACTCTTGATTATTTACTGATTAAAACTCTGTCTTCCTCAGACCTGAATATAATTAATGACTCAGCCTTAACCGCCCTCTGCGGTAAAGAATTCTACACATTCAATCACCTTCTGAGAGAAGAAATGTCATCACATTTCTGCCTTAAATGGGTAATCTCTTACTTTGAGATTATGCCCTCTGGTCCTAGAACTCTCCAACAAACAGAATCAATCTCTAACGATCTCAAACCCCTAACAATCACTATTTTATAAAAACAAAGTCATAGCATCATTTACATCCACCTTAGAAGACAGAAATTGATATCATAAAAATGGAGTCTTTGCAGCATTTGCTCCCTCAGCACTGATTTTCCAACAGTGCGGCATTCCCTCCGTACTGCGCCTCCAACAGCGCGGCATTCCCTCCGTACTGCACGTCCAACAGTGCGGCGTTCCCTCCGTACTG
>JAHRHZ010000071.1:26391305-26419262 GCA_024137785.1 Ginglymostoma cirratum | reverse complement strand
TGCACGTCCAACAGTGCGGCGTTCCCTCCGTACTGCACGTCCAACAGCGCGGCGTTCCCTCTGTACTGCACGTCCAACAGTGCAGCATTCCCTCTGTACTGCATCTCCAACAGTGCAATGTTCCCTTAGCACTTCCCCTCAGAGTAACATTGCTTTAGTACTGCTTTTGACAGCATAGTTTTCCTTCATTATTCCCCCTCCAAAAATGCAGCATTCCCTCAGCACTTTCAATCCAAGGATGCAGCACTTGTTCAGTACTGCTTTCCGACAGTCCAGTTGTCCTTCTTTCTGTCTCCCTCCAACAGTGCAGTGTACCCTTTAATCATTACTGCCCCTCTGACAGTGTTGCATTTCCTCAGCATCATTCCTCAAACATTTATGGCTAAGGGTATAAAAGTAGGGAAGTGTTGCCGCTACTGTATAAGGCATTAGTGAAAGCACACCAGGAGTGTTATGTACACTTTTGGTCTCCTTACGGGAGGAGGGATGTAGTTGTATTGGAGGTGGTTCAAAAGAGGTTCACTAGATTGATTCCACAGATGAGGGGTTTGTCTTAGGAAGAGAGATTGAGTAGTTTAGGCCTGTACTCCCTGGGGTTTAGAAGAATGAGAGGATATCTAGTTGATGTATACAAAATGCTAAAGGAAATCAATAAAATAGATGTGGAAAGGATACTTCCTCATATGGGGGAATCTAGAACAAAAGGTCATAGTTTTAGGATATGGGGTAGCAGCTTGAAAACAGAGTTCAGAGGAAATGACTTCTGTCATAGGTTCATGAAGCTGTGGAATTTACTACCCCAGGGTATGGTGGATACTGGAAGATTGAGTAAATTTATGGTGGGGATAGTCCAATTTGCCATTAGTAACAGACTAAAGGGTTATGGCAACAGCCAGGAGAGTGGAGTTGAGGTGGATATAAGATCAGCCATGATAGAATTAGAATCACAGAATCCCCACAATACGGAGGGAGGCCATTTGGCACATCGAGTCTACACCAACCCTTCGAACATCATCCCACTGAGACCCACTCCCCTGCCCTATCCTATCCTTGTAACCCTACATTCCCCATGGCTAATCCCCCTAGCCTACACATCCCCAGGCTCTATGGGCAACTTAGCATAGCCAATCCACCTAACCTGCACATCTTTGCACTGTGGGAGGGAACCCACGCAGACACGGGGAGAATGTGCAAACTCCACACAGACAGTCACCCGAGGGTGGAATTGAACCCGGGTCCCTCGTGCTGTGAGGCAACAGAACTAACAACTGAGCCACCATGCCACAGCTCAAGGGACTGAACGGCTTACTCCTGTTCCTTGTTCTTACGTTCTGTGACAGAGCAATGCTTCTTTAGTATCGACTCCAGCGAGTTTTAAAACTTGCTCTAGAGAACATGTTATTCTAGAGTTGTAAGGTAAAGTTGCACAAACAGTTAACAGGAGTTTGTTACATACCTGTCCTGAAATTCCTGCAGCTGAACTAGTGCCTTAGAAGTAAGGGAAACTAATTGAAAAAGCTTGTCTTTAGTTCATGACTTTTACTGAGGCATTTCACATGCAATGCACAGCTACTGAACCACATTGCTGGCAAATGCAGCAACCATTCTTCATTCTGCAAGATCCAACAGTCACCTAATGAAGGGGTTATGCTCTGAAAGCTTGTGATTTCAAATAAACCTGTTGGACTGTAACTTGGTGCTGTGTGACTTCTGACTTTGTCCACCCAAGTCCAACACCGGCACCTCCACATCACCACACACAGTGATAAGATGTTTGAGGTTTAGCTGCTTTATATTGGGGTTGAGGCTAAGGAAAGAATATCAGCCTTGCCACGGTAGAACTTCCTTAAATGCACGTGAACACAGACCACAGGCGTTGGATTAACATTTTGTTTGAAAAATATAGCTTCTGACATCCAGTATTCCCAAAATGTTGCAGTGCTGTTAACTTAGAGTACGTGCCCAAAGTCACATAATGGATTGTAACTAACATCAGCCACATTAAAGTCTGTGAACAGTTGCCAATACAAATAATTAATAATCCTTCTTGGGTGGTTACTTCATTTAATGTAATCATGAATACATTTAGTTGCTTGAGATTTTGACTCTGAAGTGTAATCATTACGATGTACATATCATGACAAAACATGGTAAATTACAATAAAAGATCTGGTATTGTCACATCTGCACTCAAAGGGATTTTAATTTCAGAGTCTGGAATAAGGTGGGTAGTACCAAAGTATATTAATATTTGAGGTTTGCATTTCATTACTTGCAGTGGCAAACCAAGAATTACGAATAAAACTCCTTTTTCCCATGTTTAATAGAAGTCTGATGTCTCACCAGAATGATACATTGTTTGTTGATAAAACATGCTGTGTTAAATGATCCCATAGATTTCAAATACAAGAAAACAACGTTTGTAATTTGGACAGAATGCGCTTGAATTATCTAACAATAGATTAAACTTTACACAGAATAAAATCTAACTTTTCTTTTAATGAGATCGCTAAATCTTTAGAAAAAAGTATAATAAAAGGTCATTCAGACCATCATGCTCACTACGCCATTCATGATCACGGCTGTTAAGGAAAAAAAAAAACCTGCCGCTTATTTCATACAGGCACTGATAGCACAGAAAGAGAGACCATTTGGCCCATTAAGTCTTTGCTAGCTATACCCAGGGAGCAGTGTCCCACTCCCTCATTTGATCATTGTCGTGCTGCAAGTTCATTTTCTTTAAGAGCCAATGCAATCGACTTTAGAAATCATCAATTGTTTCCACCTCCACTGCTCTCATGGGCAGCAATTTCTAAGTCATTACCATTCACAATGTGAAAAATACTGCTCAGTGCAGCCAACCCAACACTTCATTTCTTCTCCAAAATGTAAAATCTATGAACTGTACTGCTTGTATCATCGACTAACTGTGTTTTTCCTTACCTAAACCTGTCAAAATCTTGTAAACCTCAGCTGTAACCTTCCTATTCCAAACAGAACATCCCCAGCCTTTCCATCCTGGTCTTGCCACCAAAAACCTATATCCCCGGAACGCTGCATCTTCTTAAGGACCTTCACATCCTTTCTAATGTGTGGTGATCAAAACCAGGCACAATATTCTATTTGGAACCTGACTAGGACTTCAGAGGTTCAGCATAGCTTCCCTTACTTTGTAGTCTTTTTTTGACTTCACTCAAGAGTTGTGAATTCTCAGAGGGTTGTGAATGTTTTACTGTTGAATAAATTTAAGTCTGGGATAGATAGATTTCTGATCTTTCAGGGAAGTAACGGATATGGCCAGGCAAGTGGGGTTGAAGCTCAAGATCAGCTATGATCATGTTAAATGGCAAAACAGGCTTGACAGGCCACGTGGTCTCCCCCATTTCCTCTTTCTTGGACTCAATCTTTCTTCATGAAGCCCAAGATCTAATGTGCTTTGCTGACCATTCTTTTTCCATATGACCCCACTCTTCGGGTGAAGTGTATTACTTCTGTATTCAAGTCCATCTACCACTGTCTGGCAATTCCACTAATCTATCTATGTCGTATTATCTTCCATCAGTGTCTTCCTCACAGTTTGTTACTTCTCCGAGTTTGGTACTGCTACATTTTGAAATGTTATTGTTTTCCACAAGTCAAGTCAGTTTCAGGTAAAGGTATAGTTGCCATAGTCCTAGTGGATCAAAGGGCTGATCTCTCAGTAGGAAGACATGACTGCTGGTGAATTTAATCTGAGGGCCACAATGCCTCAGGTGAGGGGAAAAGGTTAAGAAGGAACAGTCCTTCATGGTACCCTCAGCCAGTGCAGGAATTAAACCCACACTATTGGTATTACTCCACACTGCAAACCGTCCAACCAACTGAGCTAAATGACACCCACATTTGATGTATCAGTTCCTATCATATTATTTTCTTTCTTTCCATGGCCTACATTTACCATGATGAAAAGTCTTTTAAAAATCTTCAGATTTGTCTAAAACTTCATTTGCACTACTACATATAAATAATGTTTTGCAACTCCTCTGGCACCTGAAAGACCTTTATCCCCATTAACTTATTCAAAACATCTTTGTATTTCAGATTGTATTCATGGGCTGCAAGAAGCATATATTTGTAATTAATTACTGAATAAGTCAATTAAAGAGAGAAATGTTTCACAACATTATGGAAAGATGCCTCATAATACTACTCTCTCTTAGAGGTGAAGAAGGTCTATGCTCAAAAATACATCAAGAATGATGTTTGGTTTTTTTATGTTTAACTAATTATCTGCTTGTTGGAATCACTCATAATTAACAACTGCTCGGGACAAGCTAAAACCAGAATGCCAAGAATTCATAGACTAGACAATCTAATTGCTAAATGTGGAGAATGTTGAACAGGCTGGAGAACAACAAAGCTAGACCAGTTTGAATCAGCGTACCTCATTCGTGTTGATCAGCTAACCTTTATGATTGAATACTTGCCAGTAAAACACTGAAAAGATAAATAATTACTGTGCGGTTATTTCTCCTACGGTAGAGCCACAGATTTATTAGTAAAGAAGATACGAGATCGATAGCATCTGGTGAGAATTAGCAGCAGCGTGCTCAATGAGCTCATCAGTGTGATAACTACCTTAACTCATTGTATCAAAGATCCCATTACTCAATATTTTTATAATTTAGTGCAAAACTGCACAGACTTCTATCTGCTTGTCATCACATGAGATTCTGTTGCCAAGCAGCAAGAATACTATATACAGTAGTATATTTTTAATACAAAATCTTTGAGATCCATTTGCCGAAATAATTAATTTGGTCAGGTCCCTTTGAATTTCATCAATGTTACTTAGTCATTCTGCACTCACGTTAAATTTAATATCACCTTGAAGCTGTCTTTCCTTCATATCAACACAAAGTAAAATAAGTACTTTGCTGTACAGTTGTGTAACAT
This sequence comes from Ginglymostoma cirratum, assembly GCA_024137785.1. Classification (NCBI taxonomy): domain Eukaryota; kingdom Metazoa; phylum Chordata; class Chondrichthyes; order Orectolobiformes; family Ginglymostomatidae; genus Ginglymostoma; species Ginglymostoma cirratum. The sequence continues at coordinate 26,414,327 of JAHRHZ010000071.1, read as the reverse complement.
GAACCAATTTTGTGATATTGCTAAACTGTTTCATACCATTAAGGTAATGTAAACAGGGGACCCAGAACAGTTTCCTGCAGATCCCAAAATTGTGTGGACTACAGGCAGCACAATGGCTCAGTTGTTAGCACTGTTGCCTCACAGCACCAGGGACCCGGGTCAAGTTCCAGCTTTGGGCGACTGTCTGTGTGGAGTTTGCGCATTCTCCCTGTGTCTCTGTGGGTTTCTGCCAGGTGCTCTGGTTTCCTCCCACAGTCCAAAGATCTGCAGGTTAGGTGGATTGACCACGCTAAATTGTCCATAGTGTCCAAGGATGTGTGGGTTAGGGGGATTAACCATGGGAAATGCAGGGTTACAGGGATAGGATAGGGGGTGAGTCAGTGCGGACTTGTTGGGCCAAATGGCCTGTTTCCACACTGTAGGGATTCTACAGATCAATTCTATGGATAAAGGGAAGGAGATTTAGTTTGACAAAGCTCTTGTCTAGTTTCAGCTTTAATGAGACTAACTGCAAGCTATTGGAGAACATCATAAGTTTCTGAATTGATGTCACAATTAAGTAACAAATAAACGTGACTACATTATACACAAATAACAAAGTGTCTTTGGTATCTCTGAATACACCGTATTCATCACCGTTTTCACTAAATTGTGTTGCTTTGCTTTTAAATTTATTGTGAAATCCACTTATACTTCCAATGAGGCTAGGCAGATGCAACTCAAAGATCCATTGCAAATTCACACACTTCATTCTCCTGAACCATTGTTGCCCTGCAGACTTTTACAAATGCTGTTAAAAGTGTTGATTGCTAGTTACATATCTGAAAGGTTTTAGCTGTAGCAGGGGTTTACCCCATTGTGAGATTTACCACAGATGGTCCTCTGTCTTGTAACTATACAAAATTTTTGTACTTTAACCCGTTGATTACAGTTTATCTTTGCAGCAGGTCCTGCTGTACCCAAAGCCTACGGGCTAGGTGCAGGACTGGTATTTGAAGCCAATGGTGTGGAAACAGAAGCTCATGCCAGGCACCTTTCACTGCCATGGATTTGGAACATGCAGATCATTGTGCCCCCTGCCACAGATCACTGCAAACCATGATTGCTATTATGGCAGAAAAAATGCACAACATCAATCCTGATAGTACATCTGTGGACACATCATATATCATGTAGCTGAGATGCAAAGCTTAAACTCTCATTCTCCTTCAGTGGAGGTAAGTGAATTGTAAGCAAAGGGCAGTGATAAATCTCTGTTGAGCATTTCCCAACAGTAAGGTAACTTTATAAGGAGGGTCATGTATTAGAATGATTTATGGAGCCATCGTGTGAAAAACGGGATAAAAATGTTCTTTGCTGAAAAGGTCACAACAAAACATTTGGAACATTTTAATAAAAGCTAAAGATATGATGAACAAAATATTATCCAACTGAAAAGCTTAAGCATTGATACCTATTTAAACAGATCAAAAGTTGATTTCCACTCTTCAGGCATTAGCTTCAAGTAAATTACCATTAGCAGACAAAATATATAATATATTAGAATCAGTTGGAGTCGATAATCAGTCTATCAATATCTGAAAATAGATCCAATGTCAGCCAGCTGAGACTTGTTTCTTGGAATTGTTTGTTTTCACAAAGGGTTTCCAATCAGAATTCAAACTGGAACTCAATGCCCATGGGCACGGTAGAAGCAGAGACAATCAGTCGTTTCGAAAGATAATTAATGAGGTATTCGAGGGGAAAAGAAATTTGCAAATCTATGGGGATTTGGAATTAGAGGGCCATTCTACAGAGAGCCAGCACTGACTCAACAGGCCAAATGGCTTCATTCCATACCGCAGTAACTCAAGAAGAACCTTTCATTTCTTTATTAAATGCCAACAAGTTCTGTTGTGTAGTTTCCATTTTTTCTGTTACTTGGCAATTTATGATGTGCAATTAACCCACACTATCAAAGGTAACTTTGAAATTCATGGAACTTCAAACCCAAATATCCTAAGAATATATTTTTCTTGCAAAAATAACAATATTGACTAACGTCACCACAAATACATTCCAAATGTTGAATTATAAGCAATTAGTGTTAGTATTTCCTGACTCTTTAAGGAAGAAAACTCCAAACGCAGTCAAAAACGAAATACCAAGAATTCTTTTAGCTTACAATGTGATATGTGACATTTTATAACTAGTTATTTTTATTTGAAATTCTCCTGTTTCTAGCTCTATAAGAGAATACTGTTGTCTATATTTAACAAGTTAAACAAATAATTTTGTTCATTATACATTATATTTCTAAACACTGAGATGAAGATCCTTTACTGAATTGAAGATCAATCAGACATCTGATCGTTGGCAGCAAGGACAACTTCTTCACATCTTTGAATTCATAGCGATTATAGGTCAAACTGACTACAGTTTTCATTGTGTGCCAATAGTTGGGTCACATAATCATCAATAGTGCTACATAAATCTCCATGTCCAACACATTTCAAGTATTACACTACATAGAGCCAAAAGCATATACGAATAGAAATCTGTTACTTTTAACTCTATTTTCTAATCCCAATTAATTGTCCCATGGACAAGAAACAAAATTTACAGGCAGTGACCATTCCACAGAATTGTCCTGAAACAATTACATTCATCAAAGGATGTGGTGGAGTCACACTCCCACAGAAAGGATATTAACAGTGATCTTAAAGAAACAAACCAGTAATTAGACATTATGACTGGCAGGGCCAGCCTAAGGGTTTTGGTGCCCTAGCAAACCACGGATCTGGTAGCTGCCACCCAGCCCTTCAATGTTGGGGAAAATTGAGAGTGTACGTTTACCTTCAAAAATTCACTTTCTCACTATCAGCTAATTTGGTGCCCCTTAAAACCCGGTGTCCTAGGTAATCGCCTAGTTCACTTTATGATTGGGCCAGCTCTAACAACTGTGTTTAAGATTACCCATAATCAACTGAGAGGTGAGGTAACTCAACAGAAGAAAGTTTGATGCAAGCCTCCCTTTTTATCCCCAATCACACTGAAGTCTGATTTAGCAGGTAGGATATCTTGAAACTGACCATAATAGCATCAAGTTGTGAATTTCCATACAGAAAAAATAATGAAGGCTCTTATGAAAAACGGAGGACGGATATTTGTTCTGTTCCATGGCTCAAAAAACACAAACACAGGCAAATGCAAACCAGTAACTATTTTAAACAAATTCATCTTTCGACAATAGTGGAATAAATCACAACACTCATGTTTCATTATTAGATTGCCCTATCTGTTGAGTTTAATGGGGTTTGTTTCCTTTTGCGAAGGAGTGCTGAAAATGTTTGAGGTTCCAAGTTACTCCCACAATCTTTGTGTGAAACATACATTTCTGGAGAGAAAACCTGAAAGCAGCGCCACTCCCACCACCACACCAAACCCAGGCCATGCTACCCCCCACCCCGAGTGCAGAGAAGAACCATGAATTCACAACACTGACAACTGCTAAAAACCTCAAATCTCAGTCCTGCAGAATTAGCACCATCCTGTTTGCGTCGAGAAGACCATCTACCTAAATTAAGTATTAATAAAGTTTAGAAAGTACCAAACTCACTAAATGGCTATAGATCACAATGGATGTAGAAGATAGCCATTGATTACCAAGTATTATCAACAGTAAGTTCCCTTTGGTAAGCACCTTGGGTATTTTATTGTGTTAAAGGCACTATATAATTTCGTTTGTAGTTGTCATTGTTGTGTCTTCTTACTCACGAGAAAATAAGGGAAAAAAAATCAGAATTTTGTCCTGAAATTGGCTTTTGATTTTTTTAAATTATTCAGTTCTTCCAGGAGATGTTTGAAGCATGACTGCAGCCACCATTTGTTGTTGAGAAGATGCTTCTGAGCCACTTTTTACCGCAGATTTATTCAATTACCCATGGGAGACGATATTACCAGTGACTGAAAAGATAAGCTGTGGGTTGGCATTGACAGGGCTAATGGTTTTCTTATGCCCTCATGTTTGATACTACAAGTACCTTCCCTCAATTAAAGAAATTTCTAAATGTCCATGGGCTATAATTATACTTCAAAGGGGTATGTTAATCTCAATACCACCTGGATAGTATGCAGTCTCCAATTTATATTTAGCTATTCCCTTGTATGTTAATTATAACAGGAAGGCAGGCAGAACAAGGGACAGCTTGGTGAAGACAAACAAGCACAAGCAGCATGCAACAGACAAGGCTAAATGATCCCACAATGAATGGATCAGATCTAAGTTCTGTAATCCTTCCATATCCAGTTATGAATGGTGATGAACAATTCAGTAAAACAGTGAAGGCAGCAACTCCACAAATATCCCCATCCTCATTGATGGGGGAGCCCACGACATCAGTGCAAAAGGCAAGGCTGAAGTATTTGCATCAATCTTCAATCCAAAGTGCTGAATAGATGATCAATCTCTGCCTCCTCCAATGGTCTCTGCCATCACAGACGTCAGTCTTCAGCCAGTTTGATTCACTGCATGTGATATCAAGAAATAATTGAAGGCATTGAATATTGCAAATACTGTAGGCCCTGACAATTTTCCAGCAATAGTACTGAAGACTTGTGCTTCAGAACTAGCTGTGTCCTAGCCAGGCTGTTCCAGTAAAGCTTCAACACTCCAGTAAAGCATCTACCTATCAAAGCGGAAAATTGTCCAGGTTTATCTTGTGCACAAAACACAGGACAAATCCAACCCAGCAAATTACCACCTCCTGAGTCTAGTCTCAGCCATCAATAAAGTGATGGAACAAGTTGCTGAGAATACGATCAAGCAACATTTGCTCATTCAGTAATAAACTACTCACTGCAACTCCTTTTGGGTTCCATCATAAAGCTACTGACCTCATTAAAATTTTGACCAAACATGGACCAAAGTGATGGACACCCGCAGTGAGGCGGAAGTGAATGCCTTGACATCAAAGCAGCATTTGACTCAGCGTGATCAAAGGGTGGGCAATAAATGCTGACCCAACCAGCAACACGTACATCCTCAAGTGATTAGAAGAAAACCTTTCCCAAGTTCCTAACCTCCCAAATATTATTCCCCTGTACATTTGCCAACAGACAAATGAACTATAAGCTGGGTGAATCTATCCATACTGCACCCTGCTATCCACTATAGGGACAAGTTCAACCCACTTACTGCCCAACTTCTATTCCACACCCTACATGGAACAAATCTCTCAGCAAGATCGACCGGCAGACAGCCTTTGCGTAACAGAATGGGAACATAGGTGTTGCAATATCAAGCTCCTTAAAGCAAACATCCATCTAACAAATGGCAAGCTTTGAAATGCCATAATGAGAGTGGTCTGTGTTAAACAGGTTCGGGATAGGACTGTGCCCAGACACAGCCAAACTCTTATCACTGGAACCTCAGCACTAAACCCTTATGCACCGGTTGAGACACAGAATGAATGCAGCACATTCCAAGCAATGTCAGCTCTACAGATTAAACAGCAGACTAATTCCTCTAAATTCAGTAAATGAGGAGTCCATGGCTGAGTTTTAAGGATTTGCACTTGCTTAATAAATAAAAATTAAATCCATTTTATCTTGCTGTCTCTTCCCATCTTCAGAAGCCTTCTCTGTAGCTATCTTCTGGTTTTGCTCTCTGGCAACTTTGGCTTCTCTTCCTCTTGAACCCACAGTTTCTTTGCAAAGTCCCATCAAGCATTTTGTTGCATGAAAGGGACTGAAAATATGAGTTGGCATTTTTGGATTTGTTAACTATAATGATCATCTATAGTTTTACAACAAGACTCTTTGGTACCCAAACAAGAATAAAAAATTTGCCATTTCTGTAAATAAGCTTTGACTGGCCTCTTGCTGTGCCATGATGACTGTTAAAGAAAGGACTTTTTAGGTGTATTTGAATATTAAATTCTTATGAGAGGTGCACAATTGAAATGTTGTTGACTGGCATGCGTACTCTGGACTTTAGGTTTTTAATCTACTGGTGTTTTCAGTTACTTTGTCACAAGCCCAAATATGGCAACCGCAACAAATTTGAATAGGTATCAAACTCCCACAGTAGACTACATTAGGTCTGTTGTGTTTCGGGTTCCAAACTTAAAAGTGTCATGCGTACTTAAAGAAAGTCAGTTTTTTTAAGCAGTTTAGGTTATTTGCCCTTTCTACATTTGTGAATAACTGCTGCTCTGTGGAATCTTTCCTCAGTAATTAGCTTCTGTATGACTATGGGGTCTACTTATTTGTTCCCCTTTGTCAGAAGGAAAATCACAGCAGTTATCTTTAAAAAAAAAGTACATTAATTTTTAATCAACCTGTTCAGATACATTACGACCCACTTCCAGAGCAGGAGGGACTTGAATCCAGATCTGTTGGTCCACAGTAGGGACATTGGCACTGTGTCACAAGACCCAGGAAGTTAGAATGCAAGATACGTTAAACACTTTTGTCATGCTGTAGACCCTGAGCTACTGATGAGTGGTGCCACGAAAAATCAACAAGTCATTTAAACTAATTAGTAAGATGCATAGTACATCCACAGTTATTAACCTGTGCATTGAGCCAACTTGTCCAAATGAACAACCTTGTTGATGCTAATGCTATGTCTCACAATCTTAAGAGTATTAATTAATCAGACCCTCCCCCTGGGTGGTGATCATTGTGGAAAAGTAGATGCTGTGGTGAAACTGGTGAAGAGTAATGATTTATAATTAAAGATGTTAAGAACATAATGAGGACTGTTAGTGCTTCAAAAGATTGTTCTTCCTTCCAACAGGGTGTGCCATTGTACAGAGTGCACTCTCTTCTTCAGACTGCTCGAAAGGACTGATGGCTGTGGCAGTGCCATGATTGTTTTATGCTTAGAAACCAGTTCTGAACCTGCACCTGTCCGTCATCCAGGCAGCTGCTAATGGCCATCATTAACACTGATCAACAACCTCAGTATCAGCGCAGCAAGGGATTCTAGTGGCTTCTGTTATTCTGAAAATAGTTGGTGATTGTGTTGCCTGCTAATAGGTGTTGCTGTCGAACTTTGGGAAGAAGGTTTGATTTATATATCTACACCACAAAATGTTAAAAAGGTCTGTTTTGCCTTAAAAGCTTAAACAATAGGGAGAAACCTTCCCTTTCTTTTAATTCCAATTTCAGTATTTTAGGCTGATATGATCTCTTCAGGTCATGGTCATTGGAGTGAACTAAGCAAGGCACAAAAACAAAATCAAAAAATCCTGAAAAATAAATACAAATAGCTCAACCAGTGTCTACCAAAAGACAGGATTGGTTCATATTGTGAATTCAGACCTATTGGCAGCAAAGCTGAAAACTATTTGCATTTCCAATCCATTTAAGCAAGAACAGTTCACTGAAAGGCAAAGGTAATGATTTGAGCATCTGAATTTGCTTCCCTGAAGATTAGGCGATTTACATTGGTTTTTTTTAATTCATTCATGAGAATTTTTTTAAGTTATTCACTCACGGGATGGACATCGCTGGCTAGCCAGCATTTATTGCACATCACATCCCTAGTTGCCCTTCTGATCAGCTGTCTTCTTTAACCACTGCAATCCATGTGCTATAGGTTGATCCACAGTGCTGTTAGGGAGGGAATTTCCAGGGTTTTGATCTAGTGACAGTGACGGAACAGAGATATATTTCCAAGTTAGGATGGTGAGTGGCTCAGAAGAGAACTTGCAGGAGGAGTTTTCCCATGTACCTGTTGCCCTTGTCCTTCGAGATGGAAGTGGTAATGGACTTCGAAGGTGCTGTCTATGCACCTTTGGTGAACTGCTGCAGTGCATCTCTTGGATAGTACACACTGCTGCTACTGAGTGTCGGTGGTGGAGGGAATGTGGATGTTGTGCCAATCAAGAGGCTGCTTTGTCCTGGATGGTGTCAGACTTCTTGAATGTTGTCGCAGCTGTGCCCATTTAGCCAAGTGGGGAATATTCTATCACACTCCTGACTTGTGCCTTGAGAATGATGGACAACTTTTTGGGAGTCAGAAGGTGAGTTACTCATTGCAAAATTCCTATCCTGTGACCTGCTCTTGTAACCACTGCATTTATGTGGTGAGCCTGGTTAAGTTTCTAATCAATGGGTAACCCCAAAAATATTGATACTGGGGAATTCAGTGATGGCAACATCATTGAGTGTGAAGGGCGGTTGTTAGATTCTCTCTTATTGGTGATGATCATTGCCTGGCATTTGTGTAACACAAATGTTACTTGCCACTATAGTCAGCCCAAGCCTGGATATTGTCTAGAGCTTGTTGCAATTGAACAATTGCTTCAGTATCTGAGGAGACATGAATGGTGTTGAACATTCTGCAACCATTGTTGAAAATCTCCACTTCTGACCTTATGATGGAGGGAAGGTCATTGACGAAGCAGCTGAAGATGGTTGGGCCAGGACACTACCCTGAGAAACAGCTGCAACAATGTCCAACAGCTGAGATGTGCCAGGTACAACTACAACCAGTGGAGAGTTTGCCTCATGATACCTGTTGATTCCAGTATTGCTAGGATTCCTTGATGCCAGACTCTGAACGTGGCCTGGATGTCAAGGGCTGTCTTTGAACAAAGGCTATAATGGGGTTAGAAAGGGAGTGGCACTGGTGCTAACTAAAGGGAGCATCAGTGAGCAGGTTAGTGCTGTGTAAATGATGCTTCAGAGATCTTGGTAGCACCTTCCATCATTTCATAAATGGAGGAGCATAGACTGACGGGGTGGTAATTGGCCAGGTTAGATTTGTCTTGCAATCTGTATACAGGACATACCTGGGCTACATTCCACATTGTCGGGTAGATGTCAATGTTGTAGCTATACAGGAACACCTTGGCCAAAGTTGCAGCAAATTATAAACCACATCTTCAGTACGATTGACAGAACATTATCAGGGCCCATAGTCTTTCTTGAATCTTGTCTCCAAACTCTTCCTAATATTTAACTGAATTGAATTGGCCGAAGACTGGCATTTGTGATGTTGGGGGGCCTCAGGTGAAGGCTGAGAAGAATCATCCACTTGGCACTTCTGGCTGAAGATTATTACAAATGCTTTAGCCTTACATGTTGGGCTCCCCCATTGTTGATCATTGGGATATTTGTGGACAGTCCTCTTTGAGTTGTTCAATTGTCCATCAGTCTAAAATGAATGTGGTCACACTGCAGAACTTAGATCTAATATGATGGTTACGGGATCACTTCACCTCGTACAAGATTTTTTGTTTGTGCTTTTTGGCACAGAAATAGTTTTGGTTTGCAGCTTGACACCAATTCTGTACATATGCCTAGTGCTGCTTCTGGGATGCCCTCCTGCACACTTCATTGAACTACAGTTGATCCCCCTGGATTGATGGTAATGGCAAACTGGGGAACATGCCAGGCCATGAAGGCCATTAAGTACAATTCTGGTGTTGCTGATGGCCCAGAGTACCACAGCAAGTCTAGCAGCATCTGTGGAGAGAGAAATAGAATTAACGCGTCGAGTCCAGTATGACTCTTCCTTGGCCAATCCAAGATAGACCACAAACTGCTTATGTGCTGTTCATTTACTAACAAGCCAATTAGAGTTCAGGATGCATTTGATCTTGCACAAAAGGTAATAGTTTGGAAATGTTAATAAGGGCCTGGTTATTAAGTGGTTTGATACACAAGAGGGATGATCGAAGACAGAAGGAAAACCTCAGTCAATAGAACAGAACAAGAGACCTGTGCCCAGTCAACCAATGTCACAGTAAGTGTCCTGAAGTGGATTGACTGTAAATCCACCACCTTTGTTAAGTATTTCTTTTGTACTTGGAAGGATAAACTTAATAAATTCTGTAATACTTGTGAAGATATGTCTGTAGGAATAGGTCTTGAACCAAAAAGGATCTGTAAATGTTTAGGTTGACTGGCTCAAAATCAGTCTATGACTGCAATTGTCTTTAAGTTAAAATTAAAGGTGAAATGAACCCCAAAATCTTTCAGGAACAAAATGCATTCTGGGTGGGCACTTCAATGCCCACTCATGAATGGCTCAGTAGTTGGTCAATTCTTGAAGGAGATATCTACCAGGCAAGGCTTACAGCAGGTAAATTTAACAAGAGCAAAGTCTTTGGCTCAACCAACCTTCCCACCTCAGATGTATTATGTATCACACAATGGAATTAATAGGTGTAACTACTATGCACAAAGACCCATCTTAATATCGCCCTCTGTCACATGTGGCACTGTCAACATGTTAAATGGAATAGATTTCAAATCGATCTAGCAACTCAAAATTGGACATCCACAAGACTCTGTGGCTACATTATGATCAAGAATTTTTATGCAGTGGCGCGTGATTTTTTAAAAAATCTCATTTGGGGTTTTTAGACTTTTTTGTCCACTAAGGTTTCTAGGCATTCAGGAAATATCCTTTCAGAACTGAGAGAATATTAACATGGTTCTTCATCTTGATTTGCAACAGCCTCATTTTTAGCTTCCAAGAGCAAGTATGAGCCATTAACAAGGCCTGGAATCTTGTTAGATAGCCTTGAATAGCATTTTTATGATGAATGGATCACTGTCCCTTGCTTTGATGGGCAAAATTACCAAATGTACATTTTAGAGTTCTCCAAAGCTTAATATTGTAACCAGAAGCCCAACAAATATTGCAGATCTAACGCAAGTAAATGATGTATTGATGCTGCCTGATTGTTTTATTAGCAGGCAAAATGGTGAATCTGTTGCGAATTACTCAAATCCATTTTTGTGACTGCCTCAAGAGTGTGACCTGCATAAAAACCGATTCATAAAATGCATTAAAATTCTTTGAAGCAGTACAATTCTTAGAAATGTCGACCTTCAGAGATTGAAATACAGCATTAATCAGTACATTAAAATACTGCTCAAAATTCTACCTTATCACAATCAACAGGACTTGCTGTTCAACTGTTCAGCAATCTCTTATACTGCACATATTGCAATGTAACCTCAGATATCGTCTGAATAATGAATGTTGTACCCGTGTTACAATTGTGAGATGAATAAGATTATGCTTTCAAGACTTTTTAAAAACATATTCATTTGTGGCATTTGGGCATTGTTGGCTTGACCAACATTTACTGCCCTTCCCTAATTGCCCTCAAAGGTGATGGTGAGCCAACATTTGGACCTGCTGGAGTCTTGGACTCTCAGTACTTTGCACTGTTATTTGAGAGGGAGTTCTAGATTTTGACCCAGCAACACAAAAGGAATGGCGATATTGTTTGATGTCAGTTTGGAGGGGAACTTGCAGGTGATGGTAATTTCATGCATGTGCTGTGCTTGTCCATCTAGATGGGAGAGGTCACAGGTTTGGATGGTGCTGTTGAAGGAGTCACAGCATTTAATTACAGCGCACATTGTAGACTGTTCACCACCAATCCATAGCGGCACCAGCATGTACTGAGTGAACACAGAAAGTGGTGGATGGGGTACAAAACAACCAGGCTACCTTGTCCTGGATGATGCTGAGTTTCTTGAGTGGAGTTGGGGCTGCACTTATTCAGGTAAGTGAGGAGTAGCCGATTATGCTTCTAAACTTGTGCTTTGTAGGGTGCTGACCTGAAATGTCAACTTTCCTGCTCCTCTGATGCTGCCTGGCCTGCTGTGTTCCTCCAGCTCCACACTGCGTTATCTTTGTAGATGGTGGGCAGATTTTGAGAGTCAGGAGGTGCAGAATCTCCAGCTTCTGCTATTACAGTCACAGTATTTGTGTGGCTGGTCCAATTAAGTTCATGGTCAATGGTAAATAATAATTCATAGGATGCTGATGCGAGAAGATCAGGTTTATGAGGAGTTTAAAGGAAGCTGTAATAGTTTCTGTGCTTGGAGCTACAGAAAGAAATCTGGAGTATTATCTTCACAGTGAGAGATAATTCTGAAAATTGAAGCTACAAAGCTGAAAAAGTAAAAAAAGGGAAGCAACCTATTGCAAGCTAGGAGAAACTTCCAGTTGTTTGAGATAAGGGCAGTTGTTCAATTAAAAAGCACAACGTGTGGTAAGTAACAAGTAAACACAGTTTAGTGTATAACATGCCCACAGAAAGTTCTTGTGGCAGAGTGACAGTGTCCCTAACTCTGGGCCAGAAGGCCTGGGTTGAGATGTATAATAACCTCTCTCAACAGGTTGATTAGAAAATACCTATAAGTTAGTTTAAAAAGAAGACATTGCTTAGTCAATAGTATCATACATTTGAAACAGTAAATGTTTTAAAAAGTGAAATCTTTAAGGGTTATTCCTTCAGCTGTTAACAGGAGTTTGAATTTCTCTTTAAAATTTAACAGTCTCAACAGAGAACATAATGGCACAGAAAGAAAGATAATCAGCAAGCTGTATATTATGTTGTCTGTTTAATAGAAATTTCACAACAAGTCTACATCATTATGAGTTTTGGTTCACTGCTACAAACCGCTACTTTAATGGCATTTTAATATTGTATTGCAGTCAGAACTTATTAATTTAAGCTTGATTAACTTTGCTTCTTCAAGTAATGGCAAATATGACATTACACTATGCACACTGTATCTTACTCATATTCTTCACAAATATATTAGCAGGCTACAGTCCTTAATTAAGCAGCAAAATATATTAATGATGAGATGTCAGGTTTCCTGCCTCACAACTCCGCTGGATGACTGGCTGTCCCTAAGGGACACAATGTGGACAAAATCTGCAGTCTTAATTAAACGGATTTGCAAGTGACTTAATTAGGATATCAGCTAAGTAGATGACTTTTATCCCATTGCATTGCATGCCATTATTGCTACAAATTTGGTTCACAAGTTATAAACCTCTGACTTAATAAGTTACAAGTCCTGAACACCAAAGTCTTTCAAATGAGATATACAATGCACATTCAAGAGATTCAACTCTGCAGTTACTATCTATCTTCAGACTTACATAATAAGTGCATCTCTGACTTATTAATATAACATTGGATTTTGCCCAAAACGTTTTAAGTCATTTCAAAGCAAGAAAACTGTCACAGGTCCAATTTTTAAAATTTACTCTGCACTATTCAGGGCTGAGTGTAATTGTTTAAATTTAGCAACGTTAATTCAGTTACATGCATTGGTGGAGTGACCTTGGTGTTGCAGATTGTTAGCCTATAAAATGAACCTCGGAAACCTCATGAACAGTGAAGAACATCCACGCTAGGTTAAGACATACACCCTTGGATTGGTATGGTCTCTTATGACCATAAGACATAGCAGCAGAGATAGGCCATTTGATTCATTGAGTCTGCTCTGCCATTTCATGAGACCACGGTTGTTCTGATAATCCTCAGCTCCAATTTCCACCTTTCCCCAATAACTTGATTCCCTTACTTATTAAAAGTAATCTCGGTCACATTTGAACAAATGATCCAGGCTCCCCAGCCCCCACTGTATAAAATTCCATAAATTCATTACCCTCAGAGAAGATATTCATCCCCACCTCTATCCTAACTGGGTGACCTCTTACACCGAGTTTATGCCTTCTGATCTTGGAATCTCACAAATGGAAATAACTTTGCAGCATCTGCCCTGCCAAGCTCCATAAGAATTTCTTCTCCTTATGGCGTGGCTTCTAAGTTGAAACAAAATTGACTTGATTAGTAGAAAGTATAATGGAAAAGTTAATTGCCCAACATATCAAACTTCATAGAAACAGGCCACAACAATGGATGTTGTAGGAATTGCATTTCCCAACCTAGACCGAGGGCAAGAAACACTGTGCCCCTCAATAATGTCGAGTTAGTTTTCCTACGCATTGAAGATAAGTCAGCACTTAAGAATAATATCTGCAATTTCAATACGTTGCCATGATCTTCAGTCCTCATTGTAAACTTTGTTCACTGGCCACTGACTCCCTTCTCCCTGGCAAATGTCAGAGGCTGAACTAAACTGTTCACCAGCTTGGTGTCACATCTGTTTGAACACATGTCAGTGCCATTTTCAACAGTATCTTGTTCTACCTTTGTAATTTTGTCTAATACCCTGCTTCATTTCATTGACACCTGAATCTCTCACCCACACATTTCCATTGCTCTATTGGGCAGCACGGTGGCTCAGTGGTTAGCACTGCCGCCTCACAGCATCAGGGACCCGGGTTCGATACCACCCTCGGGCAACTGTCTGTGTAGAGTTTGCACGTTCTCCCCACGTCTGCATGGGTTTCCCCCGGGCGCTCTGGTTTCCTCCCACAGTCCAAAGATGTGCAGGTTAGGTGGATTGGCAATGCTAAATTGCCCGTAGTGTTCAGGGAGGTGTAGGTTAGGTGCATTATAGGGGTCTGGGTGGGATGCTCTTTGTGTCAGTGTGGACTTGTTGGGCCGAAGGGCTTGTTTCCACATGGTAGGGATTCTATGATTCCAATACACCCTTGGCTGGCCTCCCACATTCTACAGTGAGCAAATTTGAATTCATTCAAAACTGCTAACCTTGCCTTAACTCACTTCTTGGGGTAGTCCCATCTACCCATCACGTCTGTGTTTGCTGATCTCCAATGCCATCCAGTTCAGCAATGCTTTGAACTTGAAAAGTTAACTGTTTCTCTCCCCCCTGGTGCTGCCAGATGTGCTGAATGTCTCTAGCGTGTTTTTGTTTTATTTCAGATTTTGAGATTTTGCATTACTTTGCTTTTATTAAAATTTAGATCTTTCTTTTTAAATCACTCCACTGCCTTGCCCCTCTCTGCAGGTGTAGCCTCCTCCAGCTCTGTAATCCTCTAAGAGCTCTGTACACCTACTTTCTGGTATCTTCAACACTCTTCAATTTTAATTCTTCCAGCATTGGTATTAAGCTCCAGAATGCCCTCCTCAAACCTCTCTATTGCCCTCTCCTTCTGTAAGATGGTCTTTTTTATTTGCCACTTACCAAGCTTTTGGCCATCTACTGTAATATCAGTGAGTGTCAAGTTTTTTTTTAAACATTAATTCGAAGAACTTTGCATCAGTTTACGTTTAAGGTGCTTCAAATTGAAGCCTTTTTGTGACATCTTGCTGCTAAGCAATTGCCTGCTGCGTTTTCTACATAAGAGTGACGGAACTTCAAAACTAACTTGATTTGACTATAAAGCGCTATGAGATGTCCTGAGATTGTTCAAGTTGCTACGTAATGCAAGACCATCTTTCAATACAGGTGGTCTGGTACAATGAGTATCTTACTGCCACATTAACAAGTCCAAGTGTTCCTTAAGGAACTGCAATTTCTTTAGGAAACCTAAACAAAAGAATAAGCACTGAAATGTAACCTGAACTGACAACTGAATTTATATCCCATTTATATGTTGAATATAAAACTAAGTGCTCAGAGACCATTCATTCTGTCCAATAACCCAAGCATTTTTTGCATGCATACAGGTAACCTCATATCGTTCAAAGCAGAGATTACTCGGGAGAAACTCAGACTTACGAAGAAATGTACTACCAACCTCCTTTATCGATTTTTATAAATGAAATGCATTAAGACTAATTTGCAACTGAAATTATAATACATAATTCAGATTTTAACAAGTTTTCAATGTTTTCTGCTGGACGTAACCAATTTTCAAGGACAAAATGGCCTTTCAAGCACAGTAGTCTTATGCCTGGAACAAATGTATTTCAATCCCAACATTTGTGGATACCGTCTTGTTCTTTATCAATATATTTTCTGTTATTTTACATTTGAAGTGATCAGTTGTTTCTACAATCTGCCTGCTTCATCTGAAAACACAACGAAGATTTCAAGGGGCTAAGAAGGGCTTGATTCTTTTAAAAGAGTTCTAAAAATCAGTACCATAACAAGCTTTGGAGAAAGCTTTACAGAAAGCAAAGAAATAATGAGATCTCAAGAATTTCTTTTTCTCTTCGTTCACAGGATGAGGGCATCGCGGGCTAGGCCAGCATTTATTGCCCATCCCTAATTGCCCAGAGGGTAGTTAAGAGTCATTCACATTGCTGTGGGTATGGAATTGCAGGCTATTTTGAGTATTATACAAACATACAAGTTAGGACCAGGTATAAGCCCCTCAGCCCTGATCTGATTGTTCCACAATCTCACAATCCCCAGAAACCTTTCACCCCAATGTGTACAAAAAATCCATCCACAAGAAAGACCCTTTCTGCCTCTACCCTGTCAAGACCTCTCAGGATCTTATGTTTTAATTAAGTCACTTCTTATCATTGTAAACTTCAGCAAATACAAACCTAGTCAGTCCAACTTTTCCTCATAAGACAAACCACTTGCTCCAGGTATTAAACTGGTAAACCTCTTCTGAATTACTTGCAGTGTATTTACAATCTTACTTAAATAAGAATTATGCACGATAATTCCATCACAAGGATATGGCAAACTAAAACAGTGGTTCTGAAGTTACAGCCCAGGCTAACAGCCCAGTTAGCCTGATATCGGTAGTGAGGAAAACGCTTAAGAAATAATAGCAGAGCACTTGAGAAACCAGCGACGACATCAGTTGGGTTCAGCATGGATTTACAAAAGGGAAATTATGCTTGACAAATGGATTTGAATTTTTTGAGGATGTAACCAGTTGATATAGGGGAGCCAAGGGATGTGGCCTTTTAGAAGGTTTTCAATAACGGTCCCATATATGAGATTAGCATGAAAAATTAATCCACATGGGATTGGGGGTAGTGTATTGACATTGGCAGAGAACTGGTCAACAGACAGGAAACAAAGAGTAAGAACAAATGGGTCTTTTGCCGAGTGACAGGCAGTGACTGTTGTGGTATTGCAAAGATCAATGCTTGGGCCCAGATATTCATAATATATGTTAATGATTTAGATGAGGGAACTAAACAAAATATGTCCAAGTTTGCAAATGGCACAAAGCTTTGGTCGGAGCAGGAGCTGCGAGGAGAATGCAGTGATGCTTCCATATGATTTGGGCAAGCTGAATGAGTGGGCAAATGCATGGCACGTAAGCATAATGTCGATAAATGAGTCCAGAACCATGGGTCACAACCCAAGGATTTCAGGTAGGCCATTTAGGATTCAGATGAGGAGAAAGTTCTTCACCCAGAAAGTAATTGAGGTCAAATTTGTTGAATATTTTCAAAAAAGGATTTAGATATAGTTCTTAGAGTTAAAGGGATCAAATGATATGGGGAGAAAGCGAGAACAGAATACCGAGTTGGATGATGAGCCATGATCCTACTGAATGGCAGAGCAGACTTGAAGGGATGAACGACCTACACTTTCTCCTTTTTTATGTTTTTATTTCTGAATGCCTTAAAGTTAATTGGTAATGCATGAAATTTATAGGAACTGGTCTGGAGTGACAAATGGGGAAGCAACAGCATTTAATTCAATGCAACATCTGTGGCAATTTTGGAGTTAACAAAGTTTAATACCCCAAAGCACATACTGCTGTAGGAAGCACTTACATTGCCTTAATATTCCTCTAACAGACCAGGATATTTGAAAATGTTGATATTGTTGCTGAAGATAAAGCTTTGTTCAATTGCAACACAACATAATTTGTATTATCGTTTGCCACAGGTGAGGTGCTGGAAGATTGGAGGTGGGCTAACGTGGTGCTGATATTTAAGAAAGATGGTAAGGAAAAGCCAGGGAAATATAGACTGGTGAGCCTGACATCAGTGTTGGAGGGAATCCTGAGGGACAGGACTTGCATGTATTTGGAAAGGCAAGGACTGATTAGGGAGAGTCAACATGGCTGTGTGTGTGGGAAATCATGTCTCATTAACTTGATTGAATTTGTTGAAGTAGTAACAAAGAGGACTGATGAGGGCAAAGCAGTGAATGTGATCTACATGGACTTCAGTAAGGCATTTGACAAGGTTCATCATGGTAGACTGGTTAGCAAAGTTAGATCACACGGAATACAGGGAGAACTAGCCATTTGGATACAGAACTGATTCAAAGGTAGAAGACAGAGGGTGGTGGTGGAGGGTTGCTTTTCAGACTGGAGGCCTGCAACACAAGGATCAGTGCTGGGTCCACTGATTTTCGTCATTTATATAAATGACATGGATGTGAACACAGGAGGTATGGTTAGTAAGTTTGCAGATGACGCCAAAATTGGAGATGTGTTGGACAGCGAAGAAAGTTCCATCGTAATAAAATGGGATCTTTATCAGATGGGCCAATGGGCTGAGGAGTGGCAGATAGAGTTTAATATGGATAAATGTGAGGTGCCGCATTTTGGAAAGGCAAATCAGGGCAGGACACACACTTAACAGTAAGGTCCTGGGGAGTGTTGCTGAACAAACAGACCTTGGAGTGCAGGTTTATAGTTCTTTGAAAGTGGAGTCATGGGTAGACAGGACAGTGAAGGCGGTATTTCGTATGCTTGACTCTATTGGTCAGTGCATTGAGTACAGGAATTGGGAGGTCATGTTGTGGCTGTACAGAACATTGGTTAGGTCACTTTTGGAATACTGCATTCAGTCCTGGTCTCCCTGCTATACGAAAGGTGTTGTGAAACTTAAACAGGCTGAGAAAAGATTTACAAGGATGTTGCCAGGGTTGGAGGGTTTGAGCTATAGGGAGAGGCTGAATAGGCTGGGGCAATTTTCCCCAGGAAAACCGGAGGCTGAAGAGTGACCTTACAGAGGTTTACAAAATCATGAGGGGCACAGATAGGGTGAATAGCCAAGGTCCTTTAGTATTGGACTCTCCCATCCTGGGCAGAGGGCGTAGGTTTAAGGTGAAAGGGGAAAGATTTAAAAGGGATCTGAGGGGCAACGTTTTCACACAGAGGGTGGTGCATGTATAGAATGACCTGCCAGAGGAAGTGGTAGAATTACAACATTTAAAAGGCACCTGGATGGGTATATGAGTAGGAAGGCTTTAAAGGGATATGGGCCAAATGCTGGTAAATGGGACTTGATTAATTTAGAGTGTCTGGTTGGCATAGACAAGTTGGACTAAATGGTCCGTTTCTTTTTTTGTACAGTTCTGTGACTCTAAGATCCAGAGAGCAGAGAAATGACAAAAAGAACTTTGCTTGCCAGTACAGAGGTAATCTGGAAATCATCAGCCTCTCAGAGAACTGATAGGTCAACCTATTTTTGCTACTATTGAAAATGCAGTTTGAAACCACCTATTTTCTTGGTACACAATGTGTTTCGCAGCCCGAATAACACTTTTGTCCAACGATGTTGAAGAAAGTATGGATTGGGAATGTAGTAGAAACAATGGAGAAGAAATGCAATTTATTCTGTTAACAAAATATCAATATAAAATTACAGACAGTGATAATGTAGACAGAACCATATACCCCAAGATGCAATAATTAGAAACAGCCCGTGTTGTTCGAGTGTAAATGAAAAGCTGACATGAGCATGAGAAACCACCATGAAAAGCTTATTCACCTTTTTGGATCTTCACAACTGAGTATCAGAATTTTCTTTAAAGCTCGACAGTAATTTTTGGTACGTGTTACACTGTGTAGAAGCCAATCAGTACATACAAGTGCTGAAAAAGTGGTCATTTACTAAGACAAGTACTTAGACCAATACTTTCACCATTTAAATAAAAATCTTGTACACTCATCAATAAGACACATGAGTAGCATTTATTTTATATGTTTGACAATAATAAAAGTTGTCAAAAGAAACGAATAATGTATCTGTGCTCATATTGGGGATTAATATTTCAATGGGAATTCTCAGGTTTTAATACCAAAATATTACAAGGTGGATTTTCCTGGCCCGCAGAGCCAGCCTCAGTAAGTATTCAGAACTCAGGTCGGTTGCAACTCACAGCTAAGAAGGAACCTAAGATAAGAGGTGTAGAGCTGGATGAACACAGCAGGCCAAGCAGCATCAGAGGAGCAGGAAAGCTGACGTTTTGGGTCTAGACCCTTCTACAGAAGGGCTTTCCAGTATTCACAGTACCCAGCCAATCTGTTGTGCTCAGGAAAACATTCCCTCATGTAACTGTGTTGCACAAGCTGATTATATTGAAAGAAAGTTAGTAGCATGCATTATACATCATATCAAGATTTCATTCTGGTATGGTTTCACTCTTATTAGGGAGCTTTAGGAAACTACCACATTAGACAAAGTTTCAAATATGTATGTGGAAACTGCTGTAAATGCCCAGTCTGAACTGACACACAACATTTATCAAAGGCCAATTACTGCCTCCTAATAAGTACCTTCAAAATCAAAACCAAAACAATTCAACGAGTTGACTACTCCACCCTCTCAGTCTGATTATGCTGTGCCATATTAATTTCTTTTACACCAAATGACTTTTCCAAATAATTAAAGCTAAAAGTAAATGGCACTTAACCCAAGATAACCTAGGTAACAAATGGATTTCACCTTTATTGATTGAATTCCAATTTGTGCAGTAATTATGCTCCCAATGCATCTCCCTTTCAATTGTCCAAATGGACGCTACAGCCACAAATCATTCAAGTTGGAAGCAACTCGTGCTTTTGTCACTACATTAGACGGAATGCAAATCATGCTACCCAATTTTCTTGATCACACACCATTTACAGTTTGAGGATTACATTAGTTCTGTAGCTTTTGGGTTTTCCGAGGCTTTTCTGACATCTTTAATCCAACTGATCTTTTAATCATAAAGTCATAGAGACATACAGCATGGGAACAGATCCTTCAGTCCAAATTGGACATGCCGACCAGATATCCTAAATAAATCTAGTCCCATTTGCCAGCATTTGGCCCATATCCCTCCAAACCCTTCCTATTCATATACGCATCCAGATGCCTTTTAAATGTTGTAATTGTACCAGCCTCTACCTTTTCCTTAGTCCACGTACGCACCACGCTCTGCATGAAAAAGTTGCCCTTTAGGTCTCTTTTAAACCCTTCCCCTCTCACCTTTAACCTGTGCCCTCTAGTTTTGGACTCCCCCATCCAGGAGAAAAGACCTTGTCTACTTACTCTATCCATGTCTCTCATCATTTTATAAACCTCTATAAGGTCACCCCTCAGCATCCGATGCTCCAGGGAAAAATAGCCCCAGTCCATTCAGCCTCTCCCTATAGCTCAAACATTCAAATCCTCCCTCATATACAAGAGTCTGAGGGAGCTTGACAGAGTAGATATTCAGAGGCTGTTTCCACGAATGTGGGAATCCCAAGCTAGGGGACTTAGTTACAGAAAAAAAGGGTCACTCATTTAAAAATGAGATTCAAAGGAATTTCTTCTCCCAGAAAGTAATGAATGTCTGCAATTCTCTATCACAATAAGCTATGAAAGCTAAATTACTGAGACCATTGAAAAATAAGGTAGGTACATTTTAAAAATATTGGGAAATGAGGGCCTTGCTGAACTGGCACAAAAGAGGAGGTGAGGTCTGCAGGTATCAACAATGATCTTATAGAATAGTGGGGTAGGCTTAACAGGGCTGAATGGCCTACTCGTATGTCCTATGTTCATACGATCTGTGATTTCTCTCCCGTATAATTCACCATTATGCATAACATGTGACTGGTTTTACTCACAGCTGTTGCAAATGCAGCATTACATTGTCTCCAACAGCCGTTTTTTTTTTAAGGAGTCATGTTGCATGAGTCTCGTGCTGGTCAATCTTCATCTTCCCCTGCCTCAATTATTTATATTAAATCTCGTAACATGATTAGCAAAACTAGGCTTCCACATCTAACTTAACAGTGTCCATTTCTAATTGTGTCTCTCCTCTTATCAATACAAAGACTATTGCTCTATTCACTGATAACCTGTCTAACAGCAAGACCCGGATAAGCCAAATTTGCCTCAAGATCAGTGTTAACAAACCTATAGTGCTAAAATCCTAAATTTAAGATAACTAAAGCTGTCTCAAACCTCCAGAAGCCTTATGCTATTCAAATTACAATTGGGCATGTCCTAACAGTACATTTTCCATTACCTTTGCCTGCTTCACACTTCAATGGATTCCCAAATTGCATTCAAACCATTATCTGGATCTAGCTTAATAATATCCTGTCTCAAATCAACACCTTCGGGTCCTTGAACCCCTGGACTTTTCTTTCAATTTCAGTCTACCACGAGATGTTAAAATTCATTCAAACACTTTACTGTCGCCCTCCAGAACCTGCTACCAATGGCTTCTCCCCCCTGCTACCTTCTTTACTGTCTTCAAAATGCTCCTCCAACTCTTCTTTGTCTCTCCCTTCCAATATCTCCCTTTCCTTGCTGTCCCCTTCTGCTCAACATCTACTGTTTTCATTCATAATGTTAACTCCTTTCTTTGCAGGTGAAGACTGCTCAGGAATTACAAGGTTCTGTTGTAGATTTGAATAAACAACAAAGTTAATTTATAGATGTCTGGAGACGAAAGGAATTTTGCTATTCAACTGAAAATATCAGATGAATGTTAGCTCAACTTACATAATTTTGCTTGATTTAATGATAATTAAATCACATAATGAAGCACATTCTTGGAATTCTGTTTCTTCACTTGAACATTACCTACTGCGACAATCATTCAGTCTAACTCACTGAATCATATGTATCACTAACATTCTCTGATGTGCCAAACATTAGGTCATGATTCTTTCAAAAAAACAGTCATTTCACGCTTCTCTGTATTAAATTTCACCTGCCATTTGTCTGCCTACTCCACCCACTTGTTCTGATGAAGCTCTCCACAATCCTTCTCACAGTTCACAAGGCTTTCAGGTTTCATTATCATCTGTAAACGTTGAAACTGTGCTGTATATACAAATATTTAGGACTTTTATATGTAGGAAGACCAAGACTACAAATACCAATCCCAGTAGAAATCTAGTACAAACCTTTCTCTAGTCTGAACAACATAAAATCATTCATTAACTACAAATGCCTTTTGGAAGTCCATATACACCATAATTTCAATATCGTTTTCCTTGTCAACACTCTGTTGCCTAATTTAAAAAACTGAAGCAAGTTAGGTAAATATGAGATTGTAAGAACTGCCGATGCTGGAGTCTGAGATAACACACTGTGGAGATGGAGGAACACAGCAGGCCAGGCAGCATCAGAGGAGCAGGAAAGCTGATGTTTCAGAAGTTCCTGTAGAAGGGTCCCGACCTGAAACATCAGC